>SNVD02001987.1:0-154918 GCA_013180625.2 Boswellia sacra | reverse complement strand
AAAAGATCCAATAAGCCATATAATGAAAATGCAATATTAGAAATGTTAAGTTTGCCACTTTTCTAAAAGCTTAAGCTTATAGACGTGGGCTTAACATCAAGTATTTAATTCTCTAATATGCCTCCTCACATGTAAGGGTCCTGTGTACTTGCAACGTGGATCGAATCAAGCCTCACAAACCTCAGCGGGTATTACAAGTGGACCAAACAACAACACTTTTTAATTTTAAATTACACGGAGGGGATTCGAACATGTGACCATTTGGTCATGATGGCTCTGATACCATGTTAAGTTTGCCTCTTTTCTAAAAGCTTAAGCTTATAGAGGTGGGCTTAACATCAAGTATTTAATTCTCTAATAAGGAGATATCAAGAAAATTTATGAACAAAATAATTTTCATAATCAATTACTTGGTACTATATCTAAATAAGTTACAAGAATAGAAGGTCAAATAGATAATATTAAATTAATACAAACCGCAACATTTCCTCAAAATATTTCTCCACCACTATTCAAACATGTTCAACAAAATAATACACCCATAAAACTTCCTAAAATAGACTTAATTGATTGGATTAATCAAAAACTTAAAATATTGCCACGCTCTTCGAATAATATTAATATTATAGATCAAAATCAACAAAGTAATACCCAATGTATTACGAAATCCGAGAATATAGATGAAATCAATAAAATATTTAGGAAAGATAGATGGAAAGAAGCTCCTGCAAAAATATATTATCCAAGACCCTCTCCCCCAAGTCTAATGTACGAAGAAAGAAAACACTTTATATCCAATCGATATGCAGGCAATTCAATTTATGAACGAAATATAGATGGTAAGTCAGAACATAAAATAATTAATACTTTACAAGAAACAGGAATGGCAGATGCCGCTTATAAAGCTTATAAAACATGTGATTTGAAGCTGCTAAATTATTAGTTGCAGGTTTTACAAGATTACTAAAATATTGGTGGGATAATTGTATAGAATTTAATATATCAACAAATAATACTAGAGAATCTATTCCTTTTTTTATAATGGTTTTATAGCTATTCGTATTAACCCAAAGTGCATATAAATAAATCCTTTTTGCTTATAATTTTCTATAGCTAATTGATTAAGTAATCTTATTTCTTCAAATTCATTTTGCAAAGTTAGAGTTTCTTCATGTTCTTTTAATGAATAGGTAAAATCAAAAGTTCATATTTCATATATACTGTCAGGTGAAATATTGGGTAGTATATTTTTATTTAAGCCTTGTTTAACAGTAGCAAATTTTTTTTTTATTATTCTCTTTAATTGATTATCTTGGATGTATTCCTAGATTTAGACATTCACCAAATTGCCAAAGGCAAAGTTTAGAAATTCCCCCACCCCAGTGAAATATGCTCGACAACATCGATTGGGTAAATCAATCCAACTCTTATCCATGAGAATTTTCCTTAAAAGTAATAACAACAATATTTACATCAATACAAATTTATTCATGGACAAGGGAATAAATATAATATGAAACCTAGTTGCAAACATTTATCTAAGAGGTTGGTGGTCCTATCCCACTCAAGAATGCATAAGTTTGTACTATAAAGTAGTGGTCACAAGTTGCTCCATCTCTAAAGAAAATTCGGTAGCATTTCCCTATAGTTCTCCAAGTACACATAGATATAGATGATTGAATTCATGTGTCATTTTGATGTTCAAAAATCCACACAAAATAGACAATCATCTATTATGTACTGAGAGAACATGAGGAAATGTAACAAATTTTCTGATAAGATGGAACAAATCATGACCAACTAATTTACAATACAAACTTATGCATGCTTGAACTGTCCGAATCTGGACAATTCAAGAATCATTACTAGACATACACTCTTTGTTGTCATCTTTGGATGAAAATGAAGAAAAATATATGTCAAATAATAATTCTTGAACGGGATCTAAGCTTATATGCATGAATGACAATTGAATATAACAATGGGAATAAACTTTTCAACGAACATAAGAAAACATAATATTTATAACAAAGTATAAAATCGGGACCCAAACTTTATGTGAAATAACTTGTGGCACCTTCTTGTTTGGGCTCTATTGATTTGTGGTAACTACAATGCCCACCTAGAAGGCAACATATTAATTTAGGATAATGAAAACCCTATCAGTTTACAAGTTGTTGGGTTGGTTTATATTGTTATTTAGTCGGCTGGTTGGCTATATACTGTCAATTGTTATTGGGCTACTTTTGACCTGTTTGGGAGAGATGTGGGATGGTTTAAATGGGTTGTTATGTCATTCTTTGAGTAAGTGTGGGTTGATAGGCCTTCTTGGCAAATGATGGGCTGCTCGGGTTGCTTTTGACCTGTTTGGGGCAGGTGTGGGATGGGTTAAATGGGTTGTTATGTCATTGTTTAAGTATTGGCTAGTAGGCCTTCTTGGCAAAGTGTGGGCCAGTTGGGCTGCTTTTGACCTGTTTGAGAGAGGTGTGGGATGCTTTAAATGGGTTGTTATGTCATTCTTTGAGTAAGTGTGGGCTGATAGGCCTTCTCGGCAAATGATGGGCTGGTTGGGTTGCTTTTGACCTGTTTGGGGTAGGTATGGGATGGGTTAGATGGGCTGTTATGTCATTGTTTAAGTATGGGATGGTTGGCCTTCTTGGCAAAGTGTGGGCCGGTTGGGCTACTTTTGTGATCCAGACTTGTTTCATTTGCTCCTTTTGTGGAGAGTTAATTCGTATTTAACGAATTGTTATTTATGCATTCATCTAGATTGACAAACTATCCAATCATTGAACTCCACATTCGCTTGCAAGAGAGTTAAAATAGCCACTCATTTTTTGTTTTATTTTATTTTAGTAGCCAATTAAGTAGAAATAGATAATCACTTCTTCAGGCATGGTGTAAGGTTCAATGAAATAAGGGATAGTTTATGTGTTTGTTGGGATGGTAGATTGCCATGAGGGACTAAGGGATGGTAGATTGCCATGAGGGACTAACATCTGTATGAGGCGTCATACGCTTTTATGTTAACTGCGGCTGGTGTGGATGTACATATATTCAAATCATACACTTTTTACTACTATACTCTAACCTTGTTCAAGTATTTCCAAGCTAAAGTCTACTTTAATAAGAAAAGCTAACAGTTCACAGCATTCATGTAGATATAACAAAAAGAAAAGATAAATAGAGCAATTAAAATTAAAATTCGCCTGTGATACTCAATATAGCAGGTTCACCAACACCTTTTTTGGTTTACCGTTAAGAGCCGGAATCAACCAAATGTAATTGTTGAAGAAAAGTAAGAAAGTATTTCTTATGTCCTGAAAGCAAACATTTACAAAGAAGAAAGGCATTACATTTTTTGCAAATAGATATTAATAAATTATTTCCAAAAATATTTAAATATATTAGAAATACCTATTAGAGGGACTGAAATAACAATTTTGTTTTGATTTTCCTTAACTGTTAATCCTACTTGCATAAATTAAAGTTTAAATTTTTAATAATCAAAACATAACTTTGCGTATGAGGTGAATAAGCAAGCCAGTGAACTACATTTTGCCTCCAAATACTGAGCTTATGTCATTTAAATGATCAAAAAATAGCTTTGTGAATTCTAAAATATCCTCATCAAGTTTCATTAGTGAATTCTCCATTTGGATGGGCAAATGAGGCATAACACCATGATCACTTCCCAGCAAATGAGGCAAATGAGCCACATCGTTAAAGTATATTTAACAATCAAAATCACAAACATGAATATGTGAGCTATAACTTAATTTGTGATCCTACTTGCATAAATGAAGTTTTAACCAAACAGGCATGTGATAGAACGAACATTGTAACAAAGAATGAAAATATAGATTTTTCTAAAAACAATATTACAACTTATAAACTAAAACAGGTCAATGGTATTATTTTGAGTTCTATGACTGTTTCTATCGCATTAGAAGTTATATCACTGTTTCTATCGCATGAATTTTGTATAGCTCTTTCGAAGTACTTTCTCTCTTTACTTCTTAAACCAAAATCTCTCGTGCATGTTACAACAACAATAATGATAATAATTCTGATATCTCTTTATCTTCATTGATCATGATATAATGTTCCATTGTTTTGTTTGAGAAACAAAACAAAACAAGACCATGAAAGAGCTCAGTTTTTCTTACTACTCTCTTCTGCAGGGATATATATAGCTCCAACGGCTGCTAAGAACTTCACTGGATCACAATAGCCATGCAAAGTTCTGAGATGATCTGCACAATTGAACAACAACAAAATTGCTAAATATCAGAACATAATGAATAAAAATCTCAATCTGTTACGCATACCTTAATACAAATTTTCTTTCTAGAAAATTAAGCAAATTTAGGAAAGTGAAAGCGGGAGAATTAACATTTATAGTCTGGCGACAATCTGACGAGCAAAAGTAAATTAAATGAAGAAGTTTCAAAGATCATACCTTACATTAAGCTTATGCAAGTGGAAAAACACAGAATATAATATATGATGTTCACAAATAACATTGAAGTTATATGCCGGTGGGAATACGATTTTTTTTTTCTTTTTGGATACTAGCTAACGTTTACATTGACCCTGTACCTGATAGGTCAATGTTTAATAACGTAACCACTCAAATGGTAGCTGACATTGATGGATAAAATACCAATTTTACCCTTATGATTTAATTTAAAGTTAAAAAGAAAATCAATTCCAAATTCTTGACAATAAAATCTAATCGAATATAATACAAACATCTCTGAATAAAATCTAATACAGTCATATAACTCAAAAACTTATTCCAATTCATAAGTACACCATCAACAAGCCGTCCAGTAACTCATCTACAGTATATCTAGCAAACAATAACATGCAAATGCAACGCAGGGAACCCAAGATGGCAGATTCTAGCATAAATATCACTATGGCTAGTCATAAAAGTCATAGAACATAATGGCTCATGCAATTTCACACTAACTTGTTTTTAGGAAAGATTGAAACCCTTGCAAATTAATAACATTATGTATGGAAGTTGTTACAACTAATTAAGAACAGTAACCTTGTTACAGTTCGAATTGGACTTATTATGCATATAATAGGTAAGATTTTTAACCCATCACAAAAACGAAATGAGAAGGAACATATGAGGACTTGACAATTACTGGAAATGGTGAAATTTGCTATAAATTAATAATAAACTTGTAAAAAAGCTAGCAAAATTACTTGTTAATATTATATTAGATCAAATAGTCGTAACCTTGAATATGAAACTATCGATACTATTTGTATTACTTGCATTCAGAGGTAAGGATGAAATTGTTGAAGACAGTATACAATTATACTTTTTATACATCAAGTTATCCAAAAAGTTACCCATTGATGCAAAAAATCCCAAAGATATGCAGTCAGACATGGTGCATACATACAAAACTTTGATGACATAATTCATTACCCAATGCATCTAGGTGCACAACACACCACAAACCTATCAACGACGCTCTGTCAGGCAGAATCGAGAGGAAGGGAGACCGAGAGAAAGATCGAGAGGAAGGCAGATCGAGAGAGAGTCACGGAGGGAGGCTCTGTCACGCAGCAACGATGGTGGATACAGTGGCAGCGGCAAGATCGAAGAACATAACAATGGCGATGGCGGACATAAACAGCATGGGGCAGCAACGGTCGATAGCGATTGTGGCTACGGTTGGTTTTGCCGTAGGGAGAGACGGTGGGGGAGTCGATTTTACGGTAGAGAGAGACGGTGGGGTCGATAGCGATTGTGGCTACGGTCAGTTTTGTTGACCTAGGTATGGCAACCCAAGAGGGGGGGTGAATTGGGTTTTTATTTATAAAAACAAATTTAGAAAACTTTTCTTGAAAGATCAAAATTATTTAACTCTTTCTTTGAGAATAAATATGAAGAAGATGAAAATAGAATGCAATCAAGAGAATGGCAATAAAGAACAATCACAAGTGCAAGTAAATGTAAGAGGATAGGGATAGAGAGAGTGCAAACTCGATGTACGTGGTTCGGCAAACCTTGCCTACGTCCACGGGCTCCTAGCTCCACAAGCTAAGCTTTCCACTAAGTTGTAGAAATCTTTTCAACTTGCTTGATGAAGAACCTCACCAAGACTTTTTCCTTCAACCCTTGATAACACCACACCAAGAGTTCTTCTTGATGAATAACTTCACCAAGGCAACTTCCTTCAACTCTTGATAACACCACACCAAGAGTTCTTCTTGATGAACAACCTCACCAAGGCAACTTTCTTCAACCCTTGATAACACCACACCAAGAGTTCTTCTTGATTAACAACCTCACCAAGGCAACTTCCTTCAACTCTTGATAACACCACACCAAAAGTTCTTCTTGATGAACAACCTCACCAAGGAAAGAGTTCTCTCAAGGATAACTTTTATCCTTTACAAGTAGATCTCACTCTCACCACAATACATGAACAAAGATAATTTTTACAACAAAAGTATAACTCTCTTCAAATAGTAGATAAAGAATATAAAAGCTCTCTAGACTTGATATTTCTGTTGTTTTTTTTTTTGCTTGATAAAATGATTCTCTTGCACTTGTTGAATGCATGGGAGAATGGCTCCTTTTATAGGCAAATGAGATGAACTTAATCAAGTGAAGACACCATCTCCAAATTTTCTGCCCACCATAAAAACCGTAATATTGTCTGCCATTTTTGTCAATGTTCCGTTTGAAATTTGAAAATCTGTAAAACATAAAAGATCTGCACATTTGAATAAGCTTTCCAACGCATCAAGAACCAAGTCATTTGGATATCTATAGCTCAAGATATGGCCAAAACACCATTCGGTGCTCATGTGACTTGATTTTTCCTCCATGTGTCAGTCCATCGACTTGAATGATAATTCTGTCAGCCTTCCGTTTGAAATTTGAATTTCTTCAAAACATAAAAGATCTTCATATTTGAATAATCTCTCCAAAACATTAAGAATAAAAGCATTGGGATATCTCTATCATAAGATATGGCTAAAACACCATTCAGTGCTCATGTGAGTTGATTTTTCTTCTCTGTGTCAGTCCACCGAATTGCATGTCAATTATGTCAGCCTTCCATTTGAAATTTGAATTTATTCAAAACATATGAAATGTTCTTCATTAAGTCATCTTTCCAATGCCATAAGAATCAAGTCATTTTGATTTTTATAGCTCAAGATATGTCCAAAGGAGTATTCGGTGCTCATGTCAGCTGCTTCCATTTGTCTTTCAACTTGCATGATGATTTGGACAACTTTACACTTGAAATTTGAATTTCTTTAAAACATATGAAATGTTATAAATTGACCAAGATTTCCAAAGGCTCAAGAATCACATCATTTGGATATCTGTAGAGAAATAAATGACCAATTGATTGAATATTGCTCATGTGTCACATTCCTTGAATCAAACCTTGTTCTTAAACTTTGGTGCCTTTAACATGTAGTCTTCTCCTTAGCTTCAACACTTCATTTTAATAAGCCTCTTCTTGATTTTACAATGATTTCAATGATATTACTCTTGTACATAAATAAATATGTTAGTAAATCACAATGAATCAATGTGTATTGTTATCATCAAAATTATCATGTAGCCTTAGGGCTAACAATCTCCCCCTTTTTGATGATGACAAAACATTGATTGCTTTCAAATAATATCTAAAATAAAGAATGAAAATAAAATCAAGAATAAACAAAAAAAAGGCACTTGTTATGAATATAAGCAATCCAACCACTTGTTATGAATATAAGCAATCCAACTATTTCTCCCCCTTTTGTTATCATCAAAAAATGTAATCAAATTAACTACTCCCCCTAAATATATTCTCTCCCTTAACATATGCTACCATTCAAAGATTATCTTATTAAAGCAAAATTAAGACATATTCAACATGCCTAATTCTCTTCTAATTATACAAAATCTATCTTGACTAAGGGGTTTAGTAAATATATCGGCTAATTGTTTATCGGTGGGAATAAATTCTAAAGAACTATTACCTTTTTGCACATGATCTCTAATAAAATGATGTCTAATCTCTATATGCTTAGTCCTAGAGTGTTGAATGGGATTTTTTGAAATGTTGATGGCACTTGTATTGTCACATTTGATGGGAATATGATCAAATACCACACCATAATCTTTTAATATTTGTTTTATCCAAAGAGATTGTGCACAACAACTTCTTACTGCAATATACTTGGCTTCCGCGGTTGATAAGGCAACAGAATTTTGTTTTCTACTAAACCATGAGACTAATGCATGTCCTAGAAAATGGCAAGAGCCACTAGTGCTCTTTCTATCAAGAAGACTTCCAGCAAAGTCCGCATCCGAATAACTAATTAGATCAAAATTATCACACTTAGGATACCAAAGACCTAGATTTATGGTTCCAAGAAGATATCTAAATATCTTTTTGACAGCCTTAAGGTGAGATTCCTTTGGACAAGATTGAAATCTAGCACACATACACACACTAAACATAATATCAGGTCTACTAGCAGTTAAATACAAAAGAGAGCCAATCATACCTCGATATTTTGTTACCTCAACATCTTTTCCTTTCTCATCTTTGTCAAGCTTGGTTAATGTACCCATAGGTGTGTTATATGTCCTTGAATTATCCATGCCAAACTTCTTGAGAAGATCTCTTGTGTATTTAGCTTGATTAATGAAGATCCCATCTATTGATTGCTTGATTTGAAGTCCAAGGAAGAAATTTAATTCTCCCATTAAGCTCATTTCAAATTCTTGTTGCATGCACTTGGAAAATTCCTCACACATAGAGACATTAGTAGCACCAAATATAATATCATCAACATAGATTTGAACAATTAATAAATCATCATTTTTTGTTTTAACAAAAAGAGTAGTATCAACTTTTTTCATTTCGAAACCATTATCAATGAGAAATTTGCTCAATCTATCATACCATGCTCTTGGTGCTTGTTTCAAGCCATAAAGTGCCTTTTTGAGTTTGAAAACATGGTTTGGAAAATCATGATTTTGAAAACCAAGAGGTTGCTCTACATATACTTCCTCCATAATGTAACCATTTAAAAATACACTTTTGATATCCATTTGATATAATGTAAAATTTTTATAACATGCAAATGCACACAACATTCTAATTGATTCTAATCTAGCAACGGTGCAAAGGTTTCCTCATAATCAATACCTTCTTCTTGATTGTATCCTTGAGCAAAAACAAGTCTAGCTTTGTTTCTAATAATGGTGCCATTTTCATCTACTTTATTTCTAAAAATCCATTTAGTGCCTATAATAGAATGATTTTTAGGTCTAGTGACTAACTCCCAAACTTGATTTCTCTCAAATTGATTCAATTCTTCTTGCATAGCCAAAATCCAACTTTCGTCATTTTCGGCTTCTTTAAAAGATTTTGGTTCAAATTGTGAGACAAAAGCAAAATGATTACAAAAGTTCTTAAAAGAAGATCTAGTTTTCATACCTTGTGATGGTTCACCAATAATGAGATCTTTAGGATGAGCTTTTGCATACCTCCATTCCTTTTGTAATTCTTGGGAAGAATCATTTACTTCCTCAAGCTTTTCTTGTTGAAGTTGTAATTCATCTTGGCTCTTTTCATCAAGCCTTGATTCCTTGATTTGCATTTCTACCTCAACAATATCATCATCTAAATTCAATATCACCATGTCCGATTACCCTTCCTTTGGCATTATCACCGAAGGTCACATATCCTCCTTTCTTCATGATTAATCTTGAAAATTTGGAGGCATCTCCGGTCATATGCCTTGAGCATCCACTATCTAATTACCACTTGTGTTTGCCACTCCTTTGTCTCTACAATCAACATTCAAGGAGTAACTTTTTGGTACCCAAAAGTTCTTGGGTCCTTGGGGGTTAGTTATGATACTTTTTGGAACCCATATTTGTTTAAAATTAGGATTTCTTTTAATGGAGCAAGAATGCATATTGTGTCCTTTTCTTCCACAATAAGTATATGAATGATTAGGATTATTCCTAAAAGATGCATGAGCAAAATAATTTTTAAAATACTTTTGATTTTTATGAGTTTTATATCCTAAACCTCTTTTATCAAAAACACACCTTTGGTTTTGTAACATAGAATTCAAATTTTTTGTGCTTTTTGTAAAACTATCAACAATATTCTTAAGTCATTATTTTCCTTTTTCAAAATAGCATTTTGTTTCTCCAATTTATCAAAATCCTTTTGTTTTAAAATGTCATTTTCAGTTTTTAATAAATGTATTTGACTTCCAAACTTTCAAAATCTTTTTGCTTTAAAATTTCATTTTCATTTTCTAAAGCTTCATTTATTTCTACCACCTCTTCTAATTGAGATAACATGATTTTTGACTTCTTTTGAAAGCATTAATTTTTGAATTTTGCTTATCAACTTGCACATGTAAATTTTGGAATGCTTCAAGTAATTCATCATATGAAAGTTTAGGATCATAGTTTAGAATACGTACCTCATCTTCACTTAAAGCCATGAAGCACATGTTTGCCACTTCGCAATCTTCTTCTTCGGTGGAGCTAGCTTCACTATCATCCCAAGTTGTGGCTTTCAGTGCTTTGGATTTCTTGTTTTGACTCTTGAAGTAAGGACAATCCATCTTTACATGTCCCAGTTTCTTGCACTCATAGCAATTGACTTGATCATTTTTCTTCTCTTGCTTTGAGCTTTGCCCTTTGTACTCCCTTCTAGAATTCTTCTTGAATCCTTGGTTTCTTCTAATCATCCTTTTCAGCTTTCTTGTGATGAATGCAAGATCTTCATCATCTCCTTCATCGTCGAACTCATCATCTTCTTTTGTTGAAGATTTGAAAGCGATATTTTTCTTTTTCTTGAAATCTTCTTCACTCTCCTTCAAGGTGATTTCATGAGTCATGAGAGAACCCATAAGTTCTTCTAATGGTAGTTTGGTGAGGTCTTTTGCTTCTTGAATTGCCGTCACCTTTGGCTCCCAAGATTTTGGTAGACACTTAAGAATCTTTCTCACCATTTCAACATTAGAATAAGATTTACCAAGAGATTTCAAACTATTAATAATATCCGTAAATCTAGTAAACATTTCAGAAATTGATTCATCCGATTTCATTTTAAAAAGCTCATAACTATGAACTAGCATACTAATTTGGATTCTTTAACTTGACTAGTTCCTTCATGAGTTACTTCAAGTGTGTGCCATATTTCTTGTGCCGTAGAACAAGTAGATATTCTATTAAACTCATTTCTATCTAGAGCACAATATAACACATTCATAGCTTTAGCATTCAAACTCATTTTCTTTTTATCATCTTCACTAAACTCTTTAGGTTCTTTAAGCATGCTTTCTCCATTTTCAATTTTGGTAGGAACAAAAGGTCCTTCCAAAATAATAGACCACAAATCATAATCAAAAGATTTCAAGAAAAATACTCATTCTAGTTTTCCAATAAGAGTAATCACTTCCATTAAAAAATGGAGGTCTAGAGATAGAAAGTCCCTCAACATATAAAGTTGAATTAAAAGTTGCCATAGCTCAAAAATCGATTAAGATTTAAAAAAATTGAACAACCTTGCTCTGATACCACTTGTTGACCCAGGTATGGCAACCCAAGAGGGGGGGTGAATTGGGTTTTTATTTATAAAAACAGATTTAGAAAACTTTTCTTAAAAGATCAAAATTATTTAAATCTTTCTTTAAGAACAAAGGTGAAGAAGATGAAAATAGAATGCAATCAAGAAAATGGCAATAAAGAACAATCACAAGTGCAAGTAAATGTAAAGAGGATAGGGATAGAGAGAGTGCAAACTCGACGTACGTGGTTCGGCAAACCTTGCCTACGTCCACGGGCTCCTAGCTCCACGAGCTAAGCTTTCCACTAAGTTGTAGAAAATCTTTACAACTTGCTTGATGAACAACCTCACCAAGACTTTTTCTTTCAACTCTTGATAACACCACACCAAGAGTTCTTCTTGATGAACAACCTCACCAAGGCAACTTCCTTCAACCCTTGATAACACCACACCAAGTGTTCTTCTTGATGAACAACCTCACCAAGGCAACTTCCTTCAACTCTTGATAACACCACACCAAGAGTTCTTCTTGATGAACAACCTCACCAAGGCAACTTTCTTCAACCCTTGATAACACCACACCAAGAGTTCTTCTTGATAAACAACCTCACCAAGGAAAGAGTTCTCTCAAGGATAGCTTTTATCCTTTACAAGAACATCTCACTCTCACCACGATACAAGAACAAAGTAAATTTTTACAACAAAAGTACAACTCTCTTCAAAGAGTAGATAAAGAATATAAAAGCTCTCTAGACTTGATATTTCTTTTGTTTTTTTTTCTTGATAGATTCTTCTCTTCTTCTTGCTCTTTTTTTTCTGAATGCATGGGAGAAGGGCTCCTTTTATAGGCAAATGGGATGAACTTAATCAAATAAAGACACCAACTACAAATTTTCTGCCCACCATAAAAACCGTAATTTTGTCTGCCATTTTTGTCAATGTTCCGTTTGAAATTTGAAAATCTACAAAACATAAAAGATCTGCAAATTTGAATAATCTTTCCAACTCATCAAGAATCAAGTCATTTTGATATTTGTAGCTCAAGATATGGCCAAAACACCATTCGGTGCTCATGTGACTTGATTTTTCTTCCTTGTGTCAGTCCACCGAATTGAATGATAATTCTGTCACCATTTCGTTTGAAATTTGAATTTCTTCAAAACATAAAAGATATGCATATTTGAACAAGCTTTGCAAAACATTAATAATCAAGGAATTTGGATATCTCTATCTCAAGATATGGCCAAAAAACCATTCAGTGCTCATGTGAGTTGATTTTTCTTCCTTGTGTCAGTCCACCAAATTGCATGTCAATTATGTCAGCTTTCCATTTGAAATTTGAATTTCTTCAGACGATATTAAATGTGCCTAATTATGTCCTCTTTCCAATTCTGTAACAATCAAGTCATTTTGATTTTTCTAGCTTAAGATATGTCCAAAAGAGTATTCAGTGCTCATGTCAGCTGCTTCTATTTGTCTTTCAATTTGCATGATGATTTGGACAACCTTACACTTGAAATTTAAATTTCTTTAAAACATATGAAATGTTATAAATTGAGTAAGCTTTCCAAAGGCTTAAGAATCACATCATTTGGACATCGTTAGAGAAATATATGACCAATTGATTGAACATTGCTCATGTGTCACATTCCTTGAATCAAACCTTGTTCTTAAACTTTGGTGCCTTTAACATATAGCCTTCTCCTTAGCTTCAACACTTCATTTTAATAAGCCTCTTCTTGATTTTACAATTATTTCAATGATATTACTATTGCACATAAATAAACATATTAATAAATCACAATGAATCAATGTGTATTATTATCATCAAAATTATCATGTAGCCTTAGGGCTAACAAGTTTTGCAGTAGAGATAGGCGATGGGGGAGTCGATTTTATGGTAGAGAGAGACGGTGGGGGTGATAGCGATTGTGGCTACGGTCAGTTTTGCGGTAGAGAGAGATAGTGGGGGAGTCGATTTTACGGTAGAGAGAGACGGTGGGGGAGCCGATTTCATTGTAGACACAGACGGTGGGGGAGTCGGAGAGGAAAGGAATTTCAATTTCGCAAATAGGGTTAGATGAAATTTGGGAATTTTTATTACTTAAAACTGCCGTAAATGAGTTTCCGCAAATACCTTCTGAGGTGGTTTTTAAAAACCGCTGCAAAAGGGCGAGGTAAATACCCCGCTTTCTTGTAGTGATGTAATTCAAAGTTCAATTACTACTCAATTAAATAAGAACTAACTATTTTCTAAATTTTGGACAGTATTAATTTCAACTAAGGTAAATATAAGTAATTCAAAATTTCATTTCGATTTTCATTTCCAAATTTATAGTAATATAACTTCAATTACTAAAATTTGAGATATTAAAATACCAAAATTTTTCTTTCTCAAATACTGTAAATACAAAGATCCTCTTAAATATTATAATTTTTAAATTAATTCTTAATTAGTTAATAAATAATAAATTACAAATTTACTATATTTTATATCATTTTCCAAATATCCAAACTAGCTGCTGATAAGAGGGCACATCTAACAACGCTGAAACCAGTTCTCTGCTCGAAGTCTGATGCTCTACCTATATACGTTGACTTCAACGTTGTTTTCTCTGCTTATTGACCGGATCGATTGATTAAAGTTACTTTTGAATTTTCTTTTTTAATCATATTTTTAAAAATAAAATTAATATAATTAATAATACTAAGAAAATTAACATAATCGTAACCAATAATCCATTTAAAACTTAATTTTCATGCATAATTTGATTTTCCTTTTGGTTAATGAATGTAATATAACATAAATTTAGTATGGAAATAATATTGATTGACAGGTGTCAATCTAAGAAATATTATTTCAATTTGGATGAGTCAGTTGATTGGTGCCGTATATGCAGTGAATCTCTTTAATTAACACTAATTAGTTTGAAGATTGATTGCTTGAATCAAGGCAATCATATATAATTATAGTAAATTGGTAACTAATATTAACTATAATGTAATTAAAATTAAATTAAATTGATCACTTACTTATCCATCAAATTATTTATAGCACTATGAATTATTAATTCTCTCCATATGTACAACAATTTAATCACATCATATACATTAATTAATTATTTGTTTAATAATAATAATAATAATAATAATCTCAACATATACATTAATTAATTATTTGTTTATTACCATAATAATAAGGTTTACTTCAATGAGATAAAGGTTGTGTTAGCGATTTAGCTTTTAAATTACACATAAGACCAGTTTGGGGTTGCTGTTGCTATAAAAAAAATCACTTTTTTTTTTTTTTACAGCAACAGCAACCTTGAAGTGTTTGGGGGTTATTTCTTAATTGTTTCAAAAAAAAATGCTGCAAAAAAAACCAGGTTTAAAGAATAAGTCTAAAAGCAGACGATTATCTATTTTTGGAGGCCAACTTATACTTCTAAAATATAAAATATCAAAATTATCCTCACAATTAAATAAAATGACAAAACTACCCTTATGTAATTTTAAAGCTATCGACGGTAGCTCAAACCATCAACATTCCAATGGACAACAAGATTGTGATAAAATCCAGTCAAATTTCTAGAATACGGCCCATTAAGATTGGCAAATGAATTATTTATTTTACGTGTAAACGTAACCCGATTTGATTTACCTTTTTTTTTTTCCTTTTGTTTGGCTGAAGTCTTACAATATTATTTACAATAATATTTTATAAAATATTATTGTAAATAAATTTATATAAAATTTGTGCAAAATAGTGAAAAAAGAATTGATTATAAAATATTATTTAAATAATTTATATGATATTGTTGAAAATAATTATAAAAATAATAATTGATTATAAAATATTATTTAATTAATTTATATAGATGATGCTTGAAATAATAAGAAAAGGAAAAAGAATTGATTATAAAATATTAATAAGTAAATATTACAAAGGAATGGTGTATATACCTATTTTGGTCATTTGCACGTAAAAAAGCGATAGCAATAGTAATCCTAAACACCTCTACCCTGCTTTTGAAAAGTAAAACGGTTTTTAAAAGTTGGTTTATCAAACTTTTTTTTTAAAGCTGATTTTTTCTACAACAAAATAAAAAATTTTTTTTCTACAGCTACAGTAAGCTTAAACTAGCCCATAATTGAAAGTAAATTAGTGCAACATACTAATTGAAACTAAACATGGTATTAGTAACATCAATGTCAAAGAAAGCGTGCCAACAACATTAGAATGAAGGAAGCTTATATTAATCGATTAATATTGAACAAGATTTTATTTGTATGTTCAAGCCTTCAAAATATATACATACTTTGCAAAGTGGATACACATAATTAAATTTTATATTTTAAAATTTCGGTTCAAACAAACATAAGTTTTTTTTTAATTAGTCATTTAACGATAGCCATAACATGAATAATTATTTTTAAATAAAAGGTTAGCAACCGTAGAAAAGATAGTCAAGATGTGTTTTCAATATATATATATATATATGTATATATATATATATATATATATATATAAAGTCACGTAAATATAATCATATTTACTTTAATACGAAATATTAATATACTTAAAGAAATAATCACGTAGAGTAATTGAATTTGTAGTTGTATAATAAAATAATAAATTTTTAGTTCAATATAATGTCTACAAATGTTTAGTTAAGTTAAAAATATTTTAAAATGTTAGATTTACTAGGTACTTAAGTAATTATCTATCTAGTTAAATAATCAAACAATAATTCATTAAATAATTAAAAATAAAATAATATGTAAATTATTTTTCAAATATGCCAACTAATTGATTACTTAAAGTAACTAACTATATGTGATAATAATTAAATAATGAAGATTAATATTAAAATAAAGTACAGAATTATTTTAACTTATTTGTTTATTTATCATTTCTTATATTGATAATTAATAAGAATAACTTGATGATGTGTAAGAGCGATGGCTTGATAGATGGAGATGAAGTGGCGGCTAGGGCTGGGTTTCACAAATCGGATTTGTTTTCATAATATAAGGAGGGGTATGACCGGCATTTTATACTTTTAGATGTTTTAAGGAGAAAAAAGTGATAATTTTTCACTTTTTTAATTCAGACAATAATGACTGAAAATAAGTGATTAGACATTGAAAGTAATAAAAATAATTTTTTAAATCACTTAATTCTATTCAGATTCAGTTTTAAGTGGCTATGTAGAGTTTCAAAAGAAAACAAAAATGTATGCAGTTATATATTACGAAAGTTAGAACCTATGTCTAAGGATTAAATAGGTTGGAAAAATCAACGGACTTAGGCCCAGAATTAAGGCCTTATATATATATATATATATATATATATATATATATATATATATAAAAGAGACATCAGGGTGTCGGGGGAGAGGATTCTTCTGGAATTTGGCTATAGAAGAGGAGAGTCTTCCGGTTACAGGGAGAGGGAGAGAGAAGAAGGAGAAGAAGAAAAAGAGAATGAAGAAAAAGAGAGGAAAAGAAGGAAAAAAAGAAAAAAAAAATCAAAGAGGTGTATAAGCTTGGAAACCAAGTAAGGATTTTCCAACACTATACTTAAATCGTGTTATTTATTTCGTTGTTTTAATTGATATTGGATTGCATTGCATGTGAGTTATTGTAAATTGATTGTTTTGTTGCTTGGATGATGAATTATGTGTGAAACTATGTGCTTGGATGATGAATTATCTGTGTTATTTGAGTTGCTGCATTTTTCTGGATCGGGATTTATATGATTTTTCTTTTGTCTAGAATAATAGATATATGAAGCTTTAAATAGCCACTGATTTCATTGAATTTGGAGTTAAAATGAAGTTTTGGTGAATTTTTGAAATTGGAGGTGGAAATCTGGAAATGAGATTATTCAACCGACATATTCGAACAGGTTCACAACTCTGTATTCAGAGACTGATATTTCATCCGACACTACTCAACACTTACTTGTCGAGTGTCGAGTGGCATGTGTCGAGTGTCAGTTGTGAACATGTCCAGTGTCGAGGGGCTGCTGCCTAGTGTCGAGTGACATGTGTCGAGTGTCGGTTGCAAACATGTTGAGTATGGATTGACTACTGCCTAGTGTCGAGTGTCGGTTGTGAACATGTCGAGTGTCGAGGGGCCGCTGCCTAGTGTCAAGTGACATGTGTCGAGTGTCGGTTGTAAACATGTCGAGTGTCGAGTCGCTGCTGCTTAGTGTCGAGTGTCGGTTGTGAACATGTCAAGTGTTGAGTGTTTGGTATCGAGTGTCAAGTGAATAGTCTCACGTGTTGTATGCACGACTCGACAAGTATGTGTGAGTGTCAAGTGTCGAGTGTCTAGTACCGAGTGTTGAGTAAATAGTATCCATGTTGAATGCGCAACTCGACATGCAGGTGTGAGTGTTGAGTGTCTGGTGTCGAGTGGAATCACAGTGTCGAGTGTCGAGCGAAATTATAGAATCGACCCGAACCGCGTGCACACTTCTTGAAAGTCTTGGATTTTTCATAGAAATTGTATTTTCTTGAGATTTATTTTAGAAATTATATTGAAAGGTTGTAAGTGTAGGCATTGTACGTTGGATGGGCCGTTTTGAGTACAGATCCAAGGAGAATACGGATATGAAATTCTAAGTGTTGGACCTTAGATGGGCCGTTTTGGATACAAATCCAAGGGGAACACGAATATACACGTGATGTGTTGGACCTTGGATTGGCCATTTTGTATACGGATCCAAGGGGAACACGAATATAAACTTGATATGCGAATGAAAATAATTTCATGACTTATTATTATTGGTTGTGTAACTATGTAATTGAGTAACTATTGAATGCTTGTGATTTAGTATAATGTTAGAATCTTTCCTACTAGGCTATAAGCTCACCCCCCTCCCTCCACAGGTACACAGAAAGATGTTAATACTAGTGGCGTTCTAGAGCTTTCCTAGGGAGTCTGGTGTCTACATACATGCGATGATTTTTGGGATATGTTTTGACTTGCCTAGATTGTGATAGGAAATTTTGTTATGAGATTATCAACCTATGTACCAAGTTTAGTCATCCATGTATGTAAAGTTTATTTAGAATAAATAGTTAGATGTTGTAATGGATTCATGTGATATGTATATAAAAAAAAAAGTGAGATATCGATGAAGTCCTTTTATTATTTTCTTAATCAATCACCCATAAAATCTCTAAATAAGAGATGGAGGCATGATAGAGTGGTATCAAAGCCCAAGCTTTACTGTGGACCTAGGAAAAGGATGTAGATGGTTTGGGAGGGGTAGAGTTATGTCTTGTGTGCTTGCATGTGCCTTGAATATTTGTTTGTTATGTTTCTGTTCTATATGTTATAGAATTCTGCCACTTATGTTTTTGCCATTAATAAAATTAGATAATGAGTTCCAATCCACCTGAGGGTGGAGAGGTTAGAGTTTTATAGGGCTATGAGGGATGTGGCCAATACATTGACAGAGACAGTGACAAACATAGTTAGAGATACTCTTCATGCTAACCCACCACCACCATCTCAACCGGTATTACTGACGGGTATCGACAATCGAATGAAGAATGCACTTAGAGAGGTCCAACGTCACAATCCACCTATTTTTAATGGGGAGCCCAATCCGGATGTTGCAGAAGACTGGCTTATACGAGTTGAGCGCCTCTTTAATCTTTTGCAAGTTGAAGAAGATTTACAAGGTAGGGTGGCAACTCACTTGTTGACAGGAGATGTATTACAGTGGTGGACATCTGTTGAGCATATTAGAGAAGGAAATATCTTTACATGGAAAGATTTCTCTACTGCTTTTCTGATCAAATATTTTCCTACAATTTTTTGTGATCAGAAGGAAACTGAGTTTATATACTTGACATAAGGGAATATGATAGTGCAACAATATGAGGCACAATTTACTGCCTTATCTCGTTTTGTACCTGGTTTGGAGACAGATGTGGCTAGCAAGGCTCGAAGATTTCAAAAGGGATTAAGAGATGACATTAGACCCTTTGTTGCAGTCTGTAGATTGATGACATATGCTGATGTGGTGGAGACTGCATTAGTTACAGAATAGGAGATCTCTAAGAGTCACAGAGTGGGGCGTATTGGCATACCTTCTAGAGGAATGAGACAACATGATCGTTCAGCTAAGAGTCAGATAACTCATTCTAGTAGGACTTCCTTTAATTCTCAGTCTCAACAACTACAATCTCAAGGCTCCATGTCAAGTGGGTCTTCACAGAGTCAGAAAGTTTGTTATGAGTGTGGGAAACTAGGTCATTTGTGACGTCAGTGTCCCAGATTCTATAGATGCGGACAATACAGTCACATTCAGCGGGATTGTCCAGCAGGGATGAGAGGTCCTCAGAGTGTCACTAGTCAAACCCAACTGACTCCTCGACAAGGGTTAGAGTCACAATCTAGACCATCATCTCAGGGACGTAATACTCAGTCATATCAGACATCTCAGAGGTCTCAGACAGCTTCTTCTCAATCTATTAGGCCTCAAAGATCATCTCAGAGCAATAGACATCAGAGACAGATGACTCAGGGACGAGTTTTTGCTCTGACTAAGCCGATAGAGCCTACAAACAATGTGGTTGTGGGAGGTACATTATTGGTTTTTAATGCATGGGCCCATGTTTTATTTGATTCTAAAGCTACTCATTCTTTTATATCTACCTATTTTGCATCTGCACTAGAATTAGAGTATGATTTGTTGGACTCTGTATTACACGTGGAGTCACCTATGGGTAATACTTTAGAAGTTTGGAGGATATGTCGTTCTTGTATGCTAGAGATCAACGGGCACATGTTGTCATTTGATTTGATACTTATGGATTTCACTGAGTATGATGTGATATTAGGAATGGATTGATTGTCAACTTATCGAGTTATATTAGACTATCACAAGAAGAAAGTGATAATTGACACCCCTAAGGGGATCATTTTCTGTTTTTATGGGGACTAATATGCATTATTGTATTACCCTTTGCTTGAGTCGCAAAACAAGAAAGGGATCAGGAACATGATAGCAAATATATTAGTAGAAGAGACTAATAAAGGGGTTTCTGAACTTCCTCATGTGGTAAGTGATTTTCCTGATGTTTTTCCTAAAGAATTGCCCGAGCTACCTCTAACTAGAGAAGTGGAGTTTGCTATCGAGGTATATCCCGGTGTGGCACCAATATTAGTTGCTCCTTACCGAATGGCTCCAGCAGAGTTGAGGGACCTAAAGCTGCAAATAGAAGAATTGTTAGAGAAAGGATTCATCCTACCTAGTACTTCTCTCTGGAGTGCACCAGTATTGTTTGTGAAGAAGAAAGATGGTTCATTGCGTTTATGTATAGATTACAGGCAGTTAAATTAGGCTACAATGAAAAATAAATATCCCTTACCTAGGATCGATGATTTGTTCGACCAGTTAAGAGGTTCTTGTTGTTTTTCAAAAAAAGATCTTCATCCAGGTTATCATCAGTTGAGAATAAAGGAAAGAGACATACCAAAGGCCGCTTTTCGTGACCATTATGGGCATTATGAGTCTTTGGTCATGCCATTTGGACTAACTAATGCTCCTGCTGCCTTTATGGATTTGATGAATCGTATTTTCAGACCTCACTAGGACTAATTTGTGATTGTGCTTGTGGATGATATCCTTATTTATTCTTCATCTGAAGTTGAACATAAGCAACATCTACGTATAGCACTTCAAACACTGAGAGAGCATCGTCTTTATGCCACGCTGAGTAAATGTGAATTTTGGCTATCAGAAGTAAAATTTTTAGGCCATGTGGTGTCAAGACAAGGAATCTCAGTGGATCTATCGAAAGTAGAAGCAATTATGAAAGGGGAATGACCAAAGAAATGTGTTTGAAGGACGTAGTTTCTTGGGGCTAGCAGGTTACTATCAGCGTTTTGTTGAGAACCTTTCTTGATTGGCTGCACCAATGACTAGGTTAATAAGGAAAGGAGTCAGATTCGAATGGAATGATACATGTGAGGAAGCATTCCAAGAATTGAAGAAAAGATTAACTTCAACACCTATTCTTGTGATACTACAACGTGGAGTTGATTATGCAATATTCACTAATGCCTCTTTAGATGGACTAGGGTGTGTGTTAATGCAACATGGTTGGGTTGTAGCCGTCAGTTGAAACCTCACGAGCAGAATTAACCCACCCATGACTTGGAACTTGCTGTGATAGTGTATGCTTTGAAAATTTGGCGACATTATCTATATGGCGAAAGGTTTGAAGTCTTTTGTGATCATAAAAGTTTGAAATATATTTTCACCCAAAAAGACTTGAACTTGAGACAACGAAGATGGATGGAGTATTGGAAAGACTACGATTTCTCTATCCAATATCATCCAGGCAAAGCAAATGTGGTGGCTAACGCACTAAGTAGAAAGTCGAGCGTTATAGTTAGTGCGATGATAGGAGAGTGGAGCATATTGTAGTCTATTCATGATTATGATATCTAGGTTGAGGATCGCAGAGATCAAATTCGCCTTTTTACACTTGTTGCCTAACCGTCTCTTGTGCATAGAGTGATTGAGTTGCAACATCAAGATTTAGATACGAGAGCCTTGTATGAGCAAGTGTTATACGGTGATGGAAGTGTTGATTGGACAATTGGTTCGGATTGGAGTTTACGATTCAAGGGTAGGATCTTTGTTCCATCAAGTAAGGAGTGTAAAGATGATATCCTTAAGGAATTTCATCACTCTAAATTTGTTGTTCATCCCGGTGGTACCAAGATATATCATGATTTATGTCGATAGTTTTGGTGGAAAGGAATGAATAGGGATGTTGCTGAATATGTGTCCAGATGCCTTACTTGTCAACAAGTGAAGGCTGAGCATCAAAGGCCTGTAAGATTACTCCAACCACTTTCTGTAGCAGAGTGGAAATGGGATTACATCACCATGGATTTTGTTACTGGATTACCACGTTCTTTAAAGGGGAAGGATGCAATATAGGTGATTATAGATAGGTTAACAAAAGTATCACATTTTCTTCCTATACGTACAACCAATTCAGTGGATGTTTTAAGTCGACTGTACATTAAAGAAATTGTGAGATTGCATGGAGTTTCAGTTTCAGTGGTGTCAGATAGAGATCCTAGGTTTACAGCTCAATTTTGGCAAAGCCTTCAAAGAGCTGTGGGTACTCAATTGTTATTTAGTACAGCATTTCATCCTCAAACTGATGGTCAATTAGAGCACACTATTCAAATTTTGGAAGACATGTTGAGGGCTTGTGTGATGGATTTTCAAGGTAATTGGGAGGATCATCTACCACTTGTGAAATTTGAACACAATAACAGCTATCAGTCAAGTATTTGAATCGCACCTTTTAAGGCACTCTATGGTAGACTGTGTAGGTCCCCTTTATGTTTGGTAGAAGTGGGAGAAGCTACCTTATTAAGAACTGAGCTTGTACGAGAAACAACTAAAAAGGTGAAGTTGATACTTCAACGTTTACTTACTACTCATAGTCGATAGAAAAGTTATCCAGACAAAAGGAGACGACTGTTAGAATTCAAAGTGGGTGACCATGTGTTTTTAAAGGTGTCTTCGCGTAAAGGCTTGATGCATTTTGGACAGAAAGGGAAACTTGCTCCACGCTACATTGGGCCATTTGAGATTCTAAGGCGGGTTGGTGAAATAGCTTATGAGCTGGCATTGCCGCCATGATTATCGGGAATTCATAACACATTTCATGTATCGATGCTAAGGAAGTATGAGCCTCACCCAACACATGTACTAGATTGGAGTGAGTTGGATATTCAACAAGATGTCTCATATGAAGAGGTTCCTATTCAAATCTTGGACACAAGAGTGCAAGTCCTACGTGGTAAGACCATTCCATTACTCAATGTCTTCTGGAACCATCATGGTGTTGAAGAGGCCACATGGGAGTTAGAGTCAGAGATTCAAAGAAAATATCCTAAGCTTTTGAATGCAAGGGGTAATGTCTTACTCATGTTTTCAAATTTTGAGGACGAATTTTTTTTAGAAGGGTAGGTTGTAGAGTTTCAAAAGAAAACAAATATGTATGCAGTTATATATTACGAAAGTTAGAAACTATGTCTAAGGATTAAGTGGGTTGGAAAAATTAGCAGACTTAGGCCCATGAACTAAGGCTTTATCTATATAAGAGAGACATCAGGGTTCCGGGGGAGAGGATTTTTCTGGAATTTGGCTATAGAAGAGGAGAGTCTTATGGTTACAAGGAGAGGGAGAGAGAAGAAGGAGAAGAAGAAAAAGAGAGGAAAAGAAGGTTGTGATGTGCTGGAAATGATGGATTAGGTCTGAAAATTATGGAGAAAATTATGGGTTCGCTGGTAGTGGTGGCAAAGGTGTGATGATAGTGGTGGTGAAGGGGTGGAGGTGTAACGATGGTGGCAGTATGGGTTGTGGTTATGGAGCGAGGGTGGGGTTGTGGAAGATACAACGATGCTGGTGTT
The DNA here is from genome assembly GCA_013180625.2 of Boswellia sacra. Lineage (NCBI taxonomy): Eukaryota > Viridiplantae > Streptophyta > Magnoliopsida > Sapindales > Burseraceae > Boswellia > Boswellia sacra. The sequence continues at coordinate 130,868 of SNVD02001987.1, read as the reverse complement.
GTGGATGGGTGGAGGTGGCCCAATTTTCAGCGAATGACTCCTTCTCCCACTGTTTGCATAAAAGTGACCCCCTTTTGAAATATAACTATTATTGACCCCTTTTAGGAAATGAATGTACCAAAATACCCATAAGAATTAGAAAAATAACAACAAAAGAATCACAACTCCCACCCCTATCCGTGCAAACGTCCGTGCCAATACCAATACCCTAACGAACTCACCTCTATTGATCTATCGCCATGCTGATGGGCTCGCCTTGCTCTGCCACTTAGGTGGCCTCGATCCACCACTGTCCTTACTTCCTGATCGCCTCACTCCACCTTGCTCTACCGCTGTACTGACATCACGATCGCATCGCTCAATCTCCTTGGTTGTAAACTTCTCACCTGACTCGATCGCTGTGGTCACGTCCCTCGCCTCGCTTCGTCGCCGTGGTTGCATCCGTTGCCTCGGGTCCAAGTTCATCAAAGACGATTCTCTCTCCATCTACAGTACTCTCTCCTTTGTATGTTAAGCATATTAAGATTATTTATTTAAACTTCCTTTGATTTGTCTTCTTTGTTCTAATTCTTCTTGGTAGCTTGTTTTAGGCTTGAAACCTTAATCGGGATTCAAATATCAGTATCTGTAGTTTGCTTCAGATCTGCTTAATTTAGAAATTATACAATATGAAAAATTGGTTGTTTTTTATCTGCTTTATCTACATAGCTTCACCATGCCTTTTATTTTATTTTAATTTTATTTATTTTTTAAATGTAGTTCTTTATGGTTAATTTTTTTTTGCGTTTTGTTCATATACTATGAAGGTAATTGATTCTTTTTTTAATTTTAAATTAAAATCGTAAATCAATGGCTTATCTTGGGAAGCTTGTTATTATTGTATGTGGTTTGATGCTGTCAAGAAAACGAGATTTTTTATATTACCAAACATTAGAGAGATCAGCATATGTTGCCATCATTATCACTTGTATTACGTAAAGGATTTTGATATATTTAATAGATATGTGTTTCAATTTTAAAATTAATATTTGAATTTGAGACGTACTAGAAAATGTGCAAAATAAGAAAATGAATTCTTAAAGAATATCCAAAGACACCCTTCTTAATTACCATTATTCATGGCTTACTAGATGGCTAGATGCTAATGCTGGTTTATGCTTAATGAGTCCCATTCTTGCATGCAGAGGCTACACTAATGAAGCTTAAATTTTTGTTGAGGTCTATATATAACATAATGGCTTGCAAGTAGATGATATGGGTTCTGAGTGCGTATATCATGCATAATCATTTTTGACATTGGCCTTTATGCTTAATGCATATGTTGATTTTACTATTGTGAATCACTATCTTGCACTGCCAAGTTTTATGTTGTTATTTGGTGACGATTTATGTACTTGCAGTGCAATTTATAAGTTGTGTTCTCATAATGTGATGAAGTCAAATTAGAATGATGAAATCTTGAATAGGTTTCATGAAGTCAACTACAAGGAAACCTGTGTTTATTTCCTCCAGTGGCAGTCTATCCTTATCATGTTTCACCTCTCTTTGAGCTATTACTGATTTAATAGTCGATATATCTTCTTGCTATTTGACAAACTCAACATAGTTATCACTATTTTTTTACATCTCTAAGAACTTTTTATTACCATGTTTGCTATATCACATACTCACTATATGGATGGATGTTTCGTGTCTACCATTTTTCAGAGATTTACACATAATTAGATCACCTCCGTAACTACTATTTTGGGTACTGTGAGGCTCATAAGTCATATGCTGATATTCTTCCTTGGATCATTTCGTTGATAGCTGCTAAACTAGTTAAACAATTATGTTTTTTTAACTTCTGACTATATGAACTTTAATCCTACAGGACATTAGTTTTCTAGAAGCAGATAACAATACACCAACAGGTAAGCTAACTCAAATTTATGTTTTGTTTCCATTTTGGCAGTTTCTATAAAATCTGGGTATTGCTCTATTTATGTCTTAAACCACATTGGAAAGATATTGGTAGTACAAATCCAATTGATATTCATGCTTTGTAGTTATAAATATGTCACATGTTTGCTTAAATAGCAGGATCCCAAGCAAGTTAAGGAGTTGAGACCTGTCTGTAAGAACCAGGTAATGCCATTTCTCCTTTTAACTATATGCTTTATTGTAATGGATTATCATTTTTGGGGAAGATTGGCACTTATTAACAGAGTTTATCACGTCAAGTTTAGACCATTAAAGTAGAGCATTTTGGATGATTGAGGTTAGATCTAGTATCTATTGTCAATGCACTTTGGAAACAATATAATTAAGATTGGAGAGCAGATAGTGTCTAAATACTTAAGAGATGTATACATACAGCATATAGTTTGGTAGTAACAGGATAGAATTGACCAGATACAACTCTTTTTCTTTTTGTTTACTTATTTATTTATTTAATTTTACTAAAGCATATATAGGATTATAACTTTATTGGCATGATCATTTAAAAAAAAAAAAAAAGAAGAGATATTCTTATGCATTGGACAGATTATTGATATACATTGTTACATGTGAAAGGTTGTTTTAGAGATGGTTAAAACAAGGAAAAATAGGGTATCCACTGCGAGGGGAACGAAGAAAGGGAAAGAAAGCAAGGTAGCCAAGGAGAAACGAAAGACAGAAAAAGATAGGATACCGATAGACGATGAAAGGCGGCACACAGAAACAATTGTTGATGAGGTAGGTTGGAACACCCTCTATTTCCAAAATATTTCTACATAGTTATCTTTTGATCTTATTATAGTACTCAATATTAATGAAATGGCACCATCCTTGCAGTCCAAAATCAACGACATAGATTTTTTTCTTGCAAACTTAACCAGTAAGTCAGAGATCAATGAGGTTTTACACAAAATTTGAGAAACTCTTTCGAAGAGTCAAATGAAATTGTTTAAGGACTCATGCTTCAGCCATTTTCTAGACATGCACCAAATACAATTTTTATCATGCATTTGCCACAACATGCTTCTGAGGGAAGTGAACAGTGACGATGATGGTATGACCTTTCTTGTTAATGGAAAGAAGGTTACATTTTCATCGAGAAAGTTTGCATTGGTTACGGGCTTATGGTTCGGTAATTTTCCCTGTTATGATCTACGGAAGACAGTCCCCAAAGAGCAAAGCTTGTGTCATAGTCTACTTGGTGGAAGAGTTAGGTTCGACCATAGAGAATTAAAAACGGCATTCCTACAAAGCCCAGATAATGATGACATGCTAAGAGTTAAATTAGCAATGTTGTATTTCTTGGAGTGTCCATTGTTGGGTAAAGAACCAACAACTAAAATTAGGATATATCATATTCATTTACTTGATCATTTTGATGTGTTCAATGCATATCCTTGGAGCCAAAAATGCTTTGCTATTACATTAAACAGTTTGAGGAAGAACGTTCAGGATCGACGTAGCAAGTGAAATGCTAAGAAATTGAAGAAGAGCACATACAAAGAGCATTATAACTTACATGGTTTTCCATATGCATTTAAGGTAAATAGGTTGAATCATTTTCCCTTTTGTTGTCCTTTGTTTAATATCTTGTAGCCTAATTATATCTTCTTTCTGTGTAATAGGCGTGGGTTTATGAGACATTTGACCAATGTAATCCTAGACTGGTAATTAAGTTGGAAAAAGAGGGTGCATTCATTCTTAGGTGGATTACAAGAAGTTACCACACCAACAAGGAAGTGCAGGAGATCATTTTCCGTCAGACTCAAGTATGGACCTATGAAATAAATATGTTTTTATTTCAAGTAAGATGTATATTAAATTTGATAACCTTTCGATTTATGTACATTTCATAGGTTGAATCTGAAACTCATTCCCTCGCACAACCAGGTGAGTCCCCCACACCATACACTTTCACATTCTTGCATTGCGAAAAACTAAAGATTACAAAACTGAGGTTTACACTTCAACACGATTCAGATGAGGGGCTAAAAGATCTGCATACGATAGAAGATGGAGCCACATCGCCTCATCAAGAAAATGACAATACACCTACCACTTCACCTCGTGGAGGGGATACCGATCATCATGGGCCGGACATGTACTCAAGTATTGAAGAACGATTGGATCGCATGGTAATATTTTCCATTCCCTAATTTGCTTTTTAACCTTATTGTTTTACTATTGCACAAACATTTATACTTCACTCTTGTCATGATTGTTTTATAGAATGAGAAGATTGTCCACATAGAGGGTGAGATAGGCTATCTTCGGACTGTAGAACGTAATAGGGAGGACGACATCACCAAAAGACTTGATCGGATAGAGAACTCGATTAATCAAATCCTTTCATTTATACAAGTTGGATACGGAGATTCAAGACAGCAATATAGTTCTCCTTTTTCGGTCAATAATACTTTTACTTTCTTATTTGTTGTGTTATCTATGGAAAGAAATTCAGCATCTCATGTTATGGTATTGATTACAGGTTTTTGATAACTCTTTCACTACTCCGTCGAGAGAGTGCCATAATGAAGATACAATGGGGGAGCCGACCGCTGAATATACTGCCACTCACAATGTTGATGTTGTCAATATAGTTTCTAAACCCAAACGTGAGAAGAATACCCACACATCGACATCTCCTGAACAAGTAGGAGTTATTTGTGAGGAATCATACAACCCATGTGAGATTCCTGCCAACACATGCATGTCCCCACCAAATATCACTGTTATAAGTGACAGACAGAAGGTATACTTGCGTAAGCGGCTACCAACACATGCAAAATCTTGTAAACCTTCTTACACAAACCCATTGAAGAAACACAAACCGGAAGATAAGGAGACGTTGAAAGAATTGAATACTTGGTTGCATCATAGAGAAGATGATGGAAAATTGTAAGTGGGCATCATCCTTCTATTACTTATGTGTCATGCAGCATATTTATGTTCTCATAAATTGCTTGTCTTGTGGTGTTGAACTAGGACCAGTGCTTGATGATAAGAAGTTCTTTAGAACTATCATCAAACCTAGAGATTGGTTGTCTGACGCAGTATGTATGGAAGTCAATATATTAGTGCATGTCAATTATAAACTTTTTTTTTGGAAAAGTTACTTAGTGATATAAATCCAAAAAAGTTATAATGTACAAAAATCCGAGGGGCATACCCCAAGAATTACAAAAGGACGTAAAGTCCAAACACACAATCCAACAAAAAGATAGAAAATGAAGGCCACAAGCGGCCTAAACAAAGTAAAAAAGCCACAAACGACCTTAACAACATAAAAGAGAAATGATCACAAACGGTCTAAAACATAAAAATACAAGAGCTTTAACCCTTCTTGTTTTTCTTCTTCTTACCCTTCTTTACCGGGGTAGCTGGGGTGTCCGAATGGGTATGGTCAATCCTATCAGGTTGATCATCCTCACTGAGCCCAATCAAAGGCTCAAAACGAGTGGGAGAAGACTCAGTAGGTATCCGCCCTGAGGAAATAGATGCCTCACGATTTGTAGAACATTTGATAGTGCCCAAAAGTCTACCCTCGTCGGTCGCAAAAGGAGATGGAGAATCAGAATCTGAAACTGACTCTGCACTCGGAAGTGTAGTAGCCTTCGGAGGCTCAACTTGCACTGCAGAAACTTATGGGATAGCAACTATTTTGGTGCAATCAGTGACCTTGGTCACATCCTTTTCTTTTCTCAAAGGGGTACTGTTAGAGGTGCTAGCCTCATTCTTATCTGGACTTGAAGTCTTTACCGGTTCTGGACAACGATGACCAAACTGGCAACATTTGGGGCAATGTTTTGGAGTCCACTCATATTCAACTTGAATTTTGATGGGCTCTGGAGAGAGTTTGCACCTGAACTCAAAGTTCTTAACTCGAGGGCGTCTTGCATCAATAAAAACACAAACCCTCGCATACTCTAATCTAGATAGATCAGAAGTCGCCTTATCACAAGATTAAGGTTCTCCAACCATGCTGGAGATAATGCTAAGGCCTTTGGCTGTCCACAAAGGAAACGGCAGGCCATACAAACAGATCCAAACTGGTAGTGTCCAGAATGCTGTAAGATTGAAATCCAGATGCGGATGCCATTGCTGCAGGTAAATGAATTTACCTCCAAACATCCAAGGACCTCGAGCAATGATTGCATGTACCTCATCCTCAGTTCTAAAACGGAAGATGAGAAATCCCTTATCCGTGGAACGGACGTCCTCAAGACCACTAGATTTCCATGCACGCATCGCCATCGAACGTGCAGCATGGAAGGGCATCACATATCCCGGAAAGAAGCCAACAAGACATCTACGCCATTCGGCTAAATTCTCGTCGACAATCTCATCTGGAATCTCAAGGATTGTACCCGGTTTCTTAGGAGTAACCGGACTCAATTTGCATCGGGTACTCGAATCAGTAATCTTGATTTTATCAGCCCAAGAGCCAGTAGTTGTCTTGGATGGATCCATCAAGTGAATTACAAATCAAATACAATGCAAACTCATAAAAAAGAGATGGAAAAACGAAAGCAAACCAGGCACCGAAGCGGCTTGGCTTCCAAAGTCGTCGTTACCTCTTTAAAAACGATAATCCGCAAGGAATCAGGAAATCGACCAAGAGGCAAAGTTGCATGAAATAACCTGAAGAACAATCTGGGTGGGGCAGATTTGAATAGTAACCACCGCGGTGAACAGTAAAATCCGAATTAAAGAAGCGGCGATTTGAAGGGTTTCTGGTTGGAATCAGATGACGGCCAAGAAGGAAAAGTTGGTCAGTGTTGCCCGATCTACTAGATGGTGGCGAAGGTGAGATACAACTCGTCGTTTTTCGGCAAGAGATGGCAGTGAATAGTAAATCTGAAACTTTGAGGCCTTGAACGGAGGTGTTATGGCGCGAATCTGGTGGTGCTGATGAAGGGAAACTTGTAGAACGTCGCCTGATATATAAGAATTTGATGGAGGTGAGATGCCACTCGCTGGTGACAGCGGCGGGCGGTGGTGAATAGTGAAAAATTCGAAACTTTGTGGCCTAGAACGGAGGTGTTGCAGCGCGAATCTGGTGGTGCTGATGAAGGAAAACTTGTAGATCGAGTCAAGACCAACACGATGATGGCAAAGGTGGCATCCCACTGGCCCGCCGTTGATGATGAATAGTGAAATCTGAAACCTTTTTTTGCAATTTTAACCGTTTTTCTGCCGGAAACTGAGGGCGACCCAGAACAAAATTTATCTCAGGATATCCCAATCTACAACATATGTAGATTTGAAAGGCTGATTCGCAAATTGGCCGGAGTGAACAGCAACTCCGGCGACGCTAATTGAGAGAAAATTTTTCTCCCCCTAAACCCTAAACCCTGTCAATTATAAGCTACTTTCAACTAAAATGTTTTCATGATTACGGCACATAGATGCCGCATATTGGTTCATTAGGCACAAATATGCAAATCAAAGTGGACAGTATGTAATAATAGATTTTTATTCAGGTACGTATGTAATCATAATGACGTGATTAGGAAAAATCATGATATATTGTATGTATTGATTCATTGAACTGCCCTGTGTGCTGTGCAGCAAATCTTGTCCGTAAAATACTCATTATTTGAAAAACAACAACCACTTTGGTCTGAGAATGATGACAGATGCATCCAATATGCTAAAGGTGAAAGCAAATTTGAAGGCATGTCATGGTTGTCTGCAAAGAGGGTGAGTAAAAAAAATATAGCACCACTTCATATCTATGAATATGCTTATTTTGCAGTAGCTTGTGTCTTACATGACTTGCCTTTTATATGTTTGTTCGCTTCTTAGGTTTCCATTTTAATAAATGTTGGGCAAATTCATTGGGTGTTGGGAGTAGTTAACGTGAAAGAAAGCAAGATCGATGTATATGACTCGGACCACAATCTATATACCGGTGATGAATTTCAAAGTCAAATGTTGCCATATGCACATATGATTCCTTTATTGCTATAGGCTGTTGATGGGAAGAACAGTGGTGGTGCAGATCCATGACCAGTCATTCGAGTCCAAGGTGTTCCCCAACAACAGATAAGGTGTCACTTCAATTTATCATTAAACTTGTTTCTATTATCGTAATATCCTCTCTTGAAGTTGCAACTAACCATTGTGTTTTTTTCTCGTGCAGCGGAGATTATAAAGTTTTTGTTATATTGTATCTTCATTGTCTGATTACTGGTGAGTCCATAGAAGTTATACGTCATCTAGTCCATGCTCGAAGCTATAAGAAGGAGTTAGCGGCAAATATATTTGATATGAGATCGTGGAAATGAGTTACAAAACCATGTTGACATTCTACATTTTAGAAACCATGACATTCGTCTTAAACTTTGTAATACTCTTTTGGATATATGTCTTTGACTCAAGGGAATGAGTAATTGCAGAATCATACATTTGCTGATTTTATTGTCTTTGTATCGATGTAAAACTTATTGGATAGTTGTATCACTTTGGTAATTATATGCCAATTTTATACACAGTTTAAAGGTGTATATGTAACAATGTTAAACACATCATCCTTTAACTTCTTATAATATTTTAGGCAGTTTTACTCATATTTGCACGACTATTTTTAAATCTGCTACTTTGCACGACCTGGTCTGGATAATTGCCATTTTCACGGTTACTACACGATTTGGTCGTGCATATAACATGATTGGGTCGTGCAAAATTTTCGATTTATTTTATTCACTGCACGACCAGGTCTTGCTGATAGCATGACTGGGTCGTGCAACAAAATAGATTTCACTTTATTGCAAGACCTGGTCAGGCTGATAGCACAACTGGGTCGTGCAACAAAACTAATTTCACCTTATTACACGACCGCATCATGCAACAAAACTGATTTCACTCTATTTCATGACCTGGTCATACTGATAGCACAAACGGGTCGTGCAACAAAACATAATTCACTCTATTGCACGACCAGGTTGTGCAACAAAGCCGATTCACTCTATTTCACTCTATTCCGGCTGTAATTTGTGCACGACTGGGCCGTGCAACACTTAGTGGTTTTGCAGTTGATTTTATTCACTGCAAGCCCAATCCTGCAACAAAACCGATTTCACTTCGTTGCACGACGTGGTCATGCAATTACCAAATTTTCAAATTTAATTTATTGATTCTTTGAGTTATCTTGTTTTAGATGTTATTCTTGTCCTTCTTTACTGATATTATAGATAATTACAATGTAAGAGAAATAAAATTGCATTACAATGACATAGCTAACCCGTATACAAGAACGACTTAATAATAATTTTGAGCATTGAAGTCATTAGTCAACAACATCAACCACTAACATGTCCAATCAAACGATTACAACACATACATCCATTGCTTCAAGTAATGCTTTTAATAAGCAGTAGCAAAATGTGGTTGTTATCATATTCATGATGTGGTTACTCCCCGCCTGTATCATTTGATGGAGCCTCTTGATTTCTTTGGGTTGACAGCAGATTTATCGAACGACATGTCTTTCGATTATGACTTCTGCCACCACACCTCCCACATTTACGTGATGTCTTTTCTTCACCCAACGACGAAATTCGATTCTTCTTTTGTCGACCCTGTTCATGACATTTTGTGGGGGGTAATATTATACGCGCCTTTACTTCATTTGGGATATCCCACTCCTCAGACGAACCAACAGGATGGATAGCCTCCTTATATGTAGCCACTAGGACTTTGGACTTATAAAAGAGATGACTAAAATTATAGATTGATAAGTTACGAACTGTACACACTGCAACAACGTGTTTGCATGGTAATTGTTCAATCTGGAATTCTCGACAGCTATATGTTCTTGCATGCAAGTCTCCATGACCATCTAAATATCCATCTTTAACTGTAAACTCGTGTAGGCTAATTGGTACAACTCTATGAGAAAGGCCTTCCTCGTGCCTATTCTTCAATTGTTTTTTAGCCCATGTTGTCGGTGGAGTTGTCATGTTAATTGCCTCCTCCCTACATGTACAAAACCATTTTTGCAACACCTCTGATATAATATGATCCACTAGCTCATAATGGGAAACTTTTGTGCTTCCTTAAGAATACCATTCAGGCACTCTACAATAGTGGTTGTCAAAATACTATACCTTTTACCATTAAAATGCGAACGAGCCTACTTTGCATACCCAGCTTCGTGTAGATAGTGTGCAATACAATGGTCGATACCATTAATTTGTCGCATTAGGTCCTCAAACTCATATTGACGATAAACTTTGCTGGCTGTAAAGAAAATATCACTTATAACCACATCTTTGAATTTGGCCCTAAGATTTTGTGAAATATGATACACACAAGCACCATGTTGAGCATCAGGAAACGCTTTACCCACCCCCTTGCCTATGCTTTTATGACATCAGAGATTGTCACAAGATCTTCAACAGTACCAACAGCTTCCTTCAATTTCATTAAAAACCATTCCCATGATGCATCATTTTTGGAGTCGATAATGCCAAATGCCAAAAGATAAATTTCATTGTTACCATCCATGCATGCAGCCACAAGCAAGGTGCCTCTATATTTGCCCTTTAAAAAAGTCTCATCTACAGTAACAGCGGGCCTTATACAAGTTCTAAAGCCATGTATAGAAGTACCCAAGGCAAAAAAGAAATATAAGAAATGATCATGTGGATTAGTATGTATATGAGTGATAGTGTCGTGATTATGCTTCTCTAAAATATGACAGTATCTTGGCAATAACCTGAATGAATCTTCTGGTGAACCCCGAACCACTTCTAACGCATGCTCCCGCTCTCGCAATGCCTTTCCATAAGAAATATGAATTCCAAACTTTTTTGTTACATCATGTCTAATATCATTAGGCCTATAAGTTACTCCAATATCATTGTACTTCTCATGAATATCCATAGCAATTAACTTTGATATAGCTTGACGATGATCTCGCTGAAGATTGTTAAGAGCACATATGTGTATGTCACAAAACTTTGTCACCTTAAAAAGATCACAATTCCTAATTTTCATGGCACGAAGTCGTCACTTGCAAAATTCATCTATACGCGCTATCTTGTAAAGGGTTTTGCTGGACTTTTTTACCATAAACTGAAAGTTCCTTCTTACTGCTAAAATGCTAATCTTGTTCTACAAATCCCTCTTATTCTTGAACACAGTGCTTACATATACATCGGTATTACTATCAGAAAGTCTAGATGATGACCCAACATTAGAAGTTGCAAATGAATTTGAATTACTCCCCAGATCATGATTAGTTGAAAGCTCATTACCTTCAGGAAAATAACCTTCGCGATTTGATTGAGAAATGTCACATGAAGGCGATTCTGATGATTGGACATGATTAAAATTTGGTAAATCATTCATGTGACTAGGATCGAGATCATTATTAACTAATGGTTCTTCCAGCACATCATCTTCATTAGTAGTGGATGGAATTTCATGACAACGTTCTTATGGGTATGTCGAGGTAACACTGGTAAGAAGTTGGTTACTACCCTCCCTCGAACCCATACCATTTTCAATATCAATTTCATGTGAACAGGGTTCAACAATTGTGCATAATGGGATCCTATTTGAAGGGTCCACATTGAGGTTATCTTCTAAGAAATATTTCAAATCATCATTACTTTTTACTATTGATGGAGGAAGCGAAATATGTGCCCTTAACATATATTGCAATGAAAAGGTGTTTTCCGCTAATGATTTATTGGTGACTTCAGAAACTTTATGAACTAACTATTCATAGGTTGTTGACATAGGCAAAGTCATAACTCTACTTCTACGATCATTGAAAAAAATTCTCTGCCACTCGACACCCATTCACCATCATACACAATAGGAAAACGAACATTATTCATTTACTGAAGCCTGCAATACCAATAGAAAACAATACAATTAATTCATATTCAAAATTTATAAGATTATTTGTATTGGTAAAAATTGAAACATTGGTTTCATTAGGGAATTAAACATGTTACAACGTAAGAAAATTGAGGTAAATATGCATTATATCTCAAATTACACATTTTCTCTAAACTTAAAAAGTTGCACAACTACTTTACGAAAAGCGTCGTGCGGCATGACTGTTTGGAGACAAGTATTATGTAGCACGACTATTTTAACAAAGAAATTATATACCACGACTTATTGGAGAAAAAAGTCGTGCAAAACATTTTTCCACCAAAAAACCGCAAGTTTCAAGATTTATTTTCCTTCAATATGGTCAACTTTAATAGATATCAAATATAAACAATGGAAAAAAGCAATCTAAAGAATAAATCTAAACTTACAGTGGTTATTGAAGCTGAACTGGAGCAACACCCAACTCTACAATAGTTGTAGCTATGGCTATTCAAACTCTAGAAGTGCTAAGAAGTAGTAGTGCTTGTTGATGGAATAGAGATGAGTGCATGTGATAATAAGGCACTGAAAGTGGATGGAACGGCCACAAAGCAACATCCTCTCATCCTCTTCTTCTTTATCAACTAGTCATTTGCTATTTGATTTTGCTTTCTTAATTTTTAGTAAGGGTATTCTAGTCTTTTCCCTTGTAAAAGGGGTCTGAAATAGTTAAATTTAGGAAATGGGTTACATTTAGTTAAATGACCCCAAAATAGGTCAAATAAAAAAATAACCCGTGGAGGTGTGATTCCAGGTTTGGTGGCGACTGATGGCAATATTTGTTAGGGGTGTTATTATGGGTTAAATTGTTTGGGGGGTGAGTGAAAGTTGTTTGTTTCTTTTTTTTAAATTAATTTGAAACATTTAGTTATAAAATTTTATAATTCTTATAATTAAATTTTTTTATATTCATTTACCAATTTATCCCTAAAATATTTAACAATAGCAAACGTCCATTAACTTCATGGTCATTTCAGCGTATTTTAAAAAAGGTGAGACCATCTTATTAGAAGACCAAATATCAGGGTCATTAGCGATATTTTCTTTGCTTTATATTAGCTTTTATCCATAATTTTTTAATCACGAGCAAATCTATGTACATTCATGTGTCACCCAAATTAATATTATTGATTGATGTCGTTAAATTTGTTTAGAAGCTTTTTATTTTCATTAAAATTACATACGCAGGATACTGTTGGTGTTAAAGTCTACTACATATGCATGTGCCATGCACATGATGAGTTTTGTCAACTTGTGATAAAACAAGAATTTTAATTTTATTCCTAATTTAATGTTTCTAGAATTATATTTTAGGAAATATTTGATTTGGAATAAATATCTCATTAGATTAGGATATAATATCTTGTATCCTAATTAAAATAGGAGAATATTTATTTGCCCTAATTCCTTTTGGAATTTGTTTATAACACTTCCTATTTTATTTCTCCTAATCCTAATATGATTTTAATTAGAATTTTTACAGGATTTCCTAGGAGATTCATTCAGACCTCTCACTATATATTTACAAGGCAATTCAGGCGGCTGTTGAATGTGAAGATTAAGAGATTTGCGGGTTAGCTGAATTAAGTGTGTTTTTGTGAGAGAGTCTATGTCTTGACATTCCGACAATCAATAATTAAAGCTTCAACGCAAAAGGAATGTCTTCTTTGATTTGATTCTTTGAGTCTTCTAATTCATGTATGAGTGGTAGAAATCGTACATGTGTTGTTGTTTTAGTCTGTGTCAGTTAGTAGACACTTGAAATAACTTACGGGTTGAGTGTTTATGTAATTCTGTGTCAGACATCGGGTCTTAACTTTAAAGTGTTCTGTTAAGTTATCTGCGACAGAGAGTGAGCAGTGTCACTAGGGTTTATGATCTTTATGAAGATTTTGTTTGTCAAAGATTAGGTCAGTGTGTGAGAGTGAGTCAACACTGTAAAAGATCCTAAAGATTGTACAAACAAAAACATAGTGAATTGCAGCTCTATAGCTGTCCGTGGACGTAGGTTTTTATAACTGAACCACATAAAAATTCTCCTGTGTCGATTTACATTGCAGCGTACTGTTATATTTCTTATAAGTGCATACCCCCAAAACTCTCAATTGGTATCAGAGCGGGTTCACTGATAGACAAGTGAAGAAAACGGTCATACTGATCTAGAAGGATGGAGTTTATTCGCACTGGAGGATCCAGAACACAACCACCCATTCTTGATGATGGTAATTATTCATATTGGAAGGTAAGAATGATGATGTATATCAAATCTTTTGATGACAGGGCATGGACTAGTGTGCTTAAAGGATGGACACGCCAACAAAGTTGAATGCTTGTGGTGATTTCGAACTGAAACCTGAGGATGAATGGACTGATGAAGAATACCGACGTTCCAGCTGGAATTCCAAGGCTCTTAATGTAATCTTTGCTGCAATAGACTTAAACAACTTTGGACAAATTTCTAGATGCAAATCGACCAAAGAAGCATAGGACATACTTAAGGTAAAACATGAAGGTACTACATCTATTAAAAGATCTAAATTAATGAGGCTGAATTCTCAATTTGAAAATCTAATGATGCATGAGGATGAATCAATTTCTAATTTTTACTTAAAGATATGGCACGTAACAAATTCCGCATACATGCTTGGTAAAACTTTCACCAATGCAGAGGTTGTTAGTAAGATAATTAGGTCTGTCCCAGACAGATTTCAACCTTAAATTTTAGCCATTAAGGAAGTTAAAAACACTGATGAGATGAGAGTTGATGAGCTGATTGGCATTTCACTAAAACTTTGAAATAAATCAAAGTACTCGAAGACAAAAAGGTAAGAGCATTGCATTTAACGTGAAAGCTAAAAAATCTGATGATGAATGTAGTGATGAGCTTGATGAAACTGATTCTAAACAAATTGCTTTTCTAACAAGAAATTATGTCAAGTTTATGAAAAGAAATTTATGGAAAAATAATCAAGGAAAGCCATCAAACTCAAGTGAAGAAAAATTCAGAAAGTTCAACAAGGAGAACGACAAGAGGAAGCCAAAATAACCTGAAAAGAAAGGGCAAATTCAATGTTATGAATGTTCTGGTTATGGGCATATTCAATCTGAATGTGCAAATCTCAAGAAAAAGAATAAAGGGCTGATAGCAACCTGGAGTGATGAATCAGAATCCGAGTCAGAAGATCAAGACTGTATGAGAAACTTTGTTGCATTTACTCCATTTGCCGCTCACAAAGAAAAGACTGTTATGTCTGACATAACAGAAAATTACAGAAATAGTATTGATCATTCGGATGAAGAAGAAGGACCAGAATACTATGAAGAGTTGCAAGAGACATACAACGCACTCTATGGTGAATGGCTAAGTCAGAAGGAAGAAATTAAAGCCTTGAGGAAGAAGATTGAGGAGCTGGAATGTGAAAAATCCTTTGCTGAAAATTAGATCACACAACTAAAAGCTGTTTTGACAGACAAAACAACACATATTGAGAAAATCACAACAGAACTGGTTGAAAGCAAGAGGCGTGTTGATCAACTCAAAATCAGAGCAGCCAAACTTAATCAAGTCTTGAGTCTTGGAAGAGACAACTCCAACAAACATGGATTGGGATACACAGAAGGTAATGTTGCATCTTAATCAAAAATAGCTTTTGTCAAAGCTTCGACATCAGGTAAGAATTTTGAACTTAACTCTTTAAAGTCAAGTCCTAATTCCAAGAGTAGTGAAACATTTGTTTCTCCTCTGAGTTCTTTCAAATCCAGTAGTGAAAAGGTAAGGAAATTCATTCCTATTTGTTATTTCTGTAGAAAAAAGGCACATATTAGTCCTAGATGCTTTAAATTGTTAAATCTTTTGCATAAAATGTCGAAACAATTTAAACTGTTATCAAAACCGCAATAGCAGTGGGTTAAGAGAGACAAAACAGTATGTCATGTTGCATTTACTGCACTTAATCATGCATCTAATAATCTGTGGTACTTTGACAACGATTGTTCCAGGCACATGACTGGAAATAAATTGTTTCTAACAGATTTTGAAGCATGCAGGGATGGAAACGTCACCTTTGGAGATGGAGCAACAAGTAAGATCATTGGTAAAGGCACTTTGAATGTCACAAGCCTACCCAATTTTCAAAATGTCCTTTTGGTGGAAGACTTGAAAGCTAATCTTATAAGCATTAGTCAAATTTGTGATGAAAAGTATACTGTTAACTTTACACAAAACAAATGCATGGTCTTTGATAATTTTGGTACATGCATTCTTGAAGGTAATAGATCTTCGGATAATTGTTATTTGGTTAAGATTGCATTTCAAGCTAGGATTTCGGATTTAGAATTGTGGCATCAAAAATTAGGATACTTAAATTACAAAGACTTGGTTAAATTAACTAAGTTAGGTGCTGTAAAAAGAGTTCCTAAACTTGATGAAAAAGTTAATAAAATTTGTGGACCATGTCAAATGGGAAAACAAATCAGAAGTTCACACAAATCAAATCCACATCTTAGCACTTCTAAGATACTTGATTTGCTTCACATGGATCTTATGGGTCCTATACAAATTAAAAGCACTTCAAGAGGTTGTTTTTATCTTGGTACTAACTTGGTTTCTAGGCACAGCAAAAAGCATAATTCTATTTCTTTATCTACTGCTGAAGCGGAATACATAGCCGCTGGGAGTTGTTGCACACAACTATTGTGGATGAAGCAAATGTTGAGTGATTATAGTATTGAACAAAAGCCTATAACTGTGTTTTGTGATAATACTAGTGCTATAAATATTTCCAAAAATCCTGTTCAACATTCTAGAACAAAACACATTGACATAAGATACCATTTTATAAGGGAACTAGTAGAATCTAAGGTGATACACATTGAACACATCTCCACTGATAGACAATTGGCTGGCTTGTTTACTAAGGCATTAGATGTAATAAGATTTGAAAATCTAAGAAAAGCCTAAGGCATCTGTTAGTTACATGAATGAACACTGCTTACTGTTATGTTATTTGTATCTGCAATATCATAAGTTTTCTTCTAATTAAGCATGTGTGAGCTGTGATATAAAAAATTGTGTAAATAATTAAATACTGGTTTAAAAATGAAAAATACAGAGACGGCTATCAGTATATGATGTGTGAAAGCCATCCATTGAGAGTAACTTCATTGTATCTAGGAAATATGGTGAGGTCACCTACTCAAATGGAAAAGGGCTACCTCTATATATGTGTGAAAGCTACTGTATTATTTAGCAAATTCACATTGAGACTAGCTTTTATGTGTGTAAGAAGCATGCTCAAGTTGATCACTCAATTTGATTAAGTGATGAAATAATTAAAAGAAAATAAAACAGCTCTTGAATATGCTTTCTTAGAATGATTCATATGATGTTCAGATATTGTTGTTATGTTATTTTTAGCTGTGTTCTGTTACGTTTTTCATAATATACGGTGCTCTTTATGCTTATCCGAAATTTGATTTTCTTGTGTGTCCATGTGTAAAAAATGCCATGTCAGCATTATTGAATTGAGGGGGAGAAGTTTCAGTGACAGGAATTCTAATTCTATTAGAATTTCTTATTTAAATTGGAATCAAATTTGAATTTCTGTCCATAAATGTCAGTTATGAAACAGTTTTGGAAATAGATTTGATATTAATTTTTGTTAAAAACAACATTGTTTTTAAATTTGGCCTAGTATATTACGAATCGGTTTTGGGCTTCTCCCGTTCATTCCATACTCCCACAACAATTTCTTCCTTGTCCTACATCTTGTTTTCTCTCTTCCTGTTCTGAAAATTTTCACAGCCGACATCAACCAGAATTTCGAGAAGTACACTTCACAAAGGAAGTTGTAGATGGAAAGGCTGCTGCAGAACAACTACTCCTGTAGTTTCTGAACAGCCCACTCCAACCATAACAGGAAAAAGATATAAAACAAAGGCTGGCAGACTTAGAAAGTGTACTAGTAGTTCCTCTTCTCCTCCCGTTCGAAAGTCTCCAAGACTTCGTTAAGTGCTTTTGGCACTTGTGCTGAAATCAAGGGGGAGAGAAGGAGAGTTTTTCTGATATCTTTTTTGTTATGTCTGATATTACCGTGGTTACTTACTTCTGTTTTGTTTATATTTTTGTTGCTTATTTCTCAATGGATGTAAGTAAGTAGTATGGGGGAGTAAGAAGAACTTCTTATGTTTGCTTTATGTGTGCATTCAAGATGTCTTAATTTGATGAATGTTTTGCTTAGATGTTTTTGCTCTGATCATGATCTGATTGCATTGACTGATATAATTGCTTTGATCATGAATTGATTAACCTGTGTTGCTTGATCAGTTTGATAAAGTCATTTTGATTGTAGGATATACTTATTCTGACAGTGTTCTGTTATGAGTTTTGTAACAGCTCACTGGTTAATTCTTTACACATGATATTTTTCTGTTTGCATTTTCATGGTAGCTTATTGATTAACTTATCATGTGTGATTTTTTTGTTGATTAGAAACAGTTTGGTGTTTTCATCACAAGTTGCCAAAAAGGGAGAGATTGTTGGTGTCAAATTCTACTACATATGCATGTGCCATGCACATGATGAGTTTTGATCAACTTGTGATAAAACACGAATTTTATTTTTATTCCTATTTTAATGTTTCTAGAATTATATTTTAGGAAGTATTTGATTTGGAATAAATATCTCTTTAGATTAGGATATAATATCTTGTCTCCCAATTAGAATAGGAGAATATTTATTTGTTCTAATTCCTTTTGGAGTTTGTTTATAACACTTCCTATTTTATTTCTCCTAATCCTAATATGATTTTAATTAGAATTTTTACAGGATTTCCTATGTGATTCGGTCAAACCTCTCACTATATATTTACATGGCAATTCAGACGGCTGCTGAATGTGAAGATTAAGAGATTTGCGGGTTAGCTGAATTAAGTGTGTTTTTGTGAGAGAGTCTATGTCTTGACATTCTGACAATCAAGAAAGCTTCAACGCAAAAGGAATGTCTTCTTTGATTTGATTCTTTGAGTCTTTTAATTCATGTATGAGTGGTAGAAATCGTAAATGTGTTGTTGTTTCAGTCTGTGTGAGTTAGTAAACACTTGAAATAACTTGTGGGTTGAGTATTTATGAAATTCTGTGTCAGATGTCAGGTGTTATGTCTAACTTAACAGTGTTCTATTAAGTTATCTGCGACAGAGAGTGGACAGTGTCACTAGGGTTTATGATCTTTGCGAAGATTTTGTTTGTCAAAGATTAGGTCAATGTGTGAGAGTGAGTCAGCACTGTAAAAGATCTTAAAGATTGTACAAACAAGAACGTAGTGAATTACAGCTCTATAGTTGTCCGTGGACGTAGGTCTTTATAACCCAACCACGTAAAAATTCTCCTGTGCCGATTTACATTACAGCGTACTCTTATATTTCTTATAACTGCATATCTCCAGAACTCTCAGATACGATTTTTAGAGCATCATCAAACTTTCAACACATTTACAAATACTCTACTCGCGAACTCAATGGAGAAAAGAATATAATAGTTAATATTAATTTCTAAGTTCTTTTAGAAAACTATAACGAAATTATGCTAATTAATTTGTTTTACATCTCATGTTGCTTTTTCGAGTTATAAACATCTCAAGCCTAACAAAATAATACATCCTTATAGGGAGTGACCAAGGTACTTGAAGGTACCAGTGAATTTTTGCAAAATTTTGTATAAAATTTGTACATGTTATAAAAATTGTAAAACGTACCAAGTACAGTTTTCACATATACATATACAAAATTTTGCAAAAAAATGTATCGGTACTTGAAGGTACCATAGTTAATCTCATCCTTCTAATTATATTTTAAGTAAATAAACAACAATTTTCATGTCAATATGGAAGGAAACATTAATATTCACACTTGCATGACAATGGGATTTGGTGATTAAAGAATTTCCAAGACGAATGGAGCCCAAACACCACAGCAACAAACTAAATATTACATGTACCAAGAGACTGAATAGATTGACAAATATTCCCAAAGAAATTGAAAGCTTGCATTTTGTGTTCGTATTTTCAATTAAATAATAATATAAGGTTTATTTTTGATTTTTTAATTTAAAAAATGATATACAATTGATATTAATTTAAATGTATTAAGAAATATGCACTTGCAAAAAAGATTTTGATATATAATAACTTATTTTTCATACAATGAATATACATAATTAGTTATTATTTATAGCTATTACTACTTATGAATCAAACATATATACAAAATTGAAAACGCAAACTCTTCTTGGTCCATCGCATTCAAGTGCTGCTCAAAATCAACCATAGGAAAGGTTTGTTTTGCATAGAATATATAAGGCTAATAAGGTTGGGTGGATGTTATTTATTTAATTTTTTTCTAATATTCTCTATTTCCAAATATAATGACTCTTAAATTTAATACATATATATAATCATTTCATCTTCGAAGTTTCATAAATAAGCTCAAGCAATAATTCACCAAAAAAATTTTAAAAATCATAAAAAGTTAGTATAAAAACCTAAAGATCATTCTATGATTCTTTTTGATATTTTTTTAGTATTAGACATAACAATATTACTTATTATCAAAGCTACTAAATTTATTTCCAAGAGTTAGTTGGCTCAAATGAAAATGGGATTGAGCTTTGTGAAAATCTTACATTTAGGACCATCAAAAGAATCTGATGTTATTTAAGCTCACGTTAATTCCCCTTAATTTTACTAGTTTTTTATTATTTAACGTATATCTTCAATAAAAAAATTATTAATAAGAAAATTGTAATTGTAAAGTATACTTAATATATATATATATATAAATAAATTTTAAGTGCAGAGAATAACAGAAGATGATGGTATGGAGAGAGAAGTGAAGTGTATATATAAATATATATATATATATATATATACACACACACACACACACACACTTCACTTTTCTTTCCATACCATCATTTCCGAACTTCAATTAAGGAAATTAAGATTAGTGAGGCATATATCAATTTCCTACTGAAAATCCTATCCTCCACACACTAGTATAGATTCAGTATTAATTGAACAATTAATAACATAACATATATATGTTATGATATTCTGGTCACTAATCATGCTTAATTTATATATATAATACACTTGTATTCGATTAATTTTATTAGATCCTCTGATATTTTGAATTGCATTCTGCATATATATTATCCATGATATCTATTGTTTTATCCAGAGGTTGCTATTTAATGTTAACATCTACACTAGTTACGTTTGGGATAATATCAATATTTATCCATGAGACTAAGCTTCATACTGACAGACTAAGCTTCACACTGACAGAAAAGGACTTTCGTATTGGTATCACTGCACTTCACATTTCACTAATCAAGGAGGGTAAAACATAAATTTTATGAAAAACAATTACCAATCAAAAGTTTTAAGCACTAAAATAGCAATCAAATTTTAAATAATTGTAAAAGCATAATAAAGTAATTCAAGTCCTAACAAGCCCTTCCAAAAGCTTCAACTGAAAGCCATCAAATTTGCAAACAAAATGAAACGAGTACACGACTCAGCTTTCTTCTCCTCCATCTTCGTACAGTCGCCTCCACCAAGTCAGTTCTGTCATTATATGTTCCAGCAATGCGCGGAGTGGCGATATCAGTCCTACAATTTCAGTCTTGGAACCCCACAGCCGCCAAAACACCAGCTACTAACCGCCCACGGCCACTAAACATAGCAGCCACAATGAAAAGTCTTTTTAATATTTTGATGGTGTAAAAGTTGACCGAATATTTTAAACGGGCTATCTGCACCCTATAATACACCAGTTCATTATTAAAATTTTTATTGCGAATTTATCATTACAATTCAAACCTAGTTAACTAAAATATCTCTTACTCTTTACGTTCACTTCTACATCCATCCTTGCGCCCACTTTTTTCTTTTCTTTTCTTTTTTTTTTTAATCATTATCTATCTAAATTTATAATCAATATCTAGCCAATATTTTTTTCAAGGAAAAATTCAGTTCAAACACATTTTTCACGAAAACGAAGAATATTCAATAAATTGAAATA
Source organism: Boswellia sacra (assembly GCA_013180625.2). Classification (NCBI taxonomy): domain Eukaryota; kingdom Viridiplantae; phylum Streptophyta; class Magnoliopsida; order Sapindales; family Burseraceae; genus Boswellia; species Boswellia sacra. The sequence continues at coordinate 108,915 of SNVD02001987.1, read as the reverse complement.
ATTAACTAAAGTTATGCAAAAAGAGCAAAACATGTTGTAATTTTTTTATGCATACGAAAAGTGATTTCCCTTGTTGACTCTGCTCTCAAAATTAGAAATGAACTTTTACAAAATTTTACCATGTATGTTGAAAAATCTTCCTCCCATGTGAAAAATTTCAATGGAGGTAGGCACCTCCCATATGTTAAGTCAAGGTTAGGTAAGGGTTAGGTGAACTACCCACCTAACTTGTTTGACATTGTAATGCAGACTCCTCTATAAATAGAGGACGTCTTGCAAGGTGGCCATCATCCCAGAGAGGAACTAAACAAGAGAGTTTAGGAATTAGAGAGCCAGGAGAGCTCCAGGAAATTATTTAGGGGAGTTTTTTGTGTAAATCTTGTATATTGAATTTTCTCTGTTAATACAAGTTAATTTTTCTCCCAAAATCTGTTCTGAGTTTGCATTGCATCCCCAACAAGTGGTATCAGAGCCTCGTTGAGCTCCTGGAACGTCAGAATAGAGAGAAAAAATTCAGAGAAAATTCGTCCCCTGTTTCTGGAAAAATTCTATTTTTCGGAAAGTCTTCGAATTCTGAATTTGAAGTGTTCTGTGTGTTCGTGACGTCGTGCTGATCATTATGCAATTTTTCGGTGACCGATCCGACCACCAGAGACGCCGCACGCGCCGAGCTGCTGAACCGTGAGTGGGCTTCACTCGCCTCACGCGCTGTACGCGCCATCCAGAGGTTGAAGACGACCACGTCATCCGACACGTCATCAGACACCCCAGCGCACTTTTGCCACATCAGCAGAGCCACGTCATCACGCCACAGCCATGTCAGCGACACGTGTCCAGTCGCTGCCACGTCATCATATTTTTCTGAAATTATGTTTGTCCCCTGTATTTTCGGGTAATTACATTTTGATCCCCTTAATTTCTAAAATTTCCATTTCAGTCCTTAGGAAATTTCAGTTTGACCCCTGTAATTCTTGTGAATGCATTATGCCCCCTTAGTTTCTGAAATTTCAGTTTAGTCCTTAGAATTTCCAAGCTTAGTATTTATTGCATAAAAAGAATTTTTGAGCCCCGGAAGAAGCTATTCCACCATTTTTGACTGTTCCAGACGTAACAGTGGGCTCAGATTTTTGAAATTCAATTTCCATTTTAGTGAATTAATTATTCTAAAATGAAAGAATCATCCGGAGCCATAATAAAATTGACTGCTACCAACTACACACTATGGAGGCCCATGATGGAGAATCTCCTTAGTTGTAAGGATGTATATGATCCTATAGAATTTCAAGGGCAGAGACCTGAGACAAAAAAAGAGGCATGCCTCAAAAAAATTAACAGAAAATGCATCGGTCAGATCAGACAATGGATCGACCACAGTGTCTTCCACCATGTAGCCAAGGAAACAGATGCATATTCTCTATGGACAAAATTAGAGAGTATGTATCAAGCCAAGTCAGCACGGAACAAAGCCATCCTGATGAGACGGCTTGTGAACTTGAAGTTGCGGAGCGGAACTCCCGTAGTAAGAACATACAAGTGAGTTCCAGAACTTGGTGAATCAGTTGACAGCAGTCGAGTTACAGCTTGGAGACGAAGAACAAGCCCTTCTACTTCTCAGTTCCCTTCCAGATTCATGGGAGACGTTAGTGGTCTCCATCAGTAATTCAGCACCTGGAGGCAAACTTACCTTGTCAATGGTTGAGGATGCCTTGATGAACGAGGAGGCAAGAAGAAAAGATGCAGGCGCCAGTCAAGATGAAGCCTACATCATGGAGAATCAAGGAAGACAGTCTCAAGGTGAAGACTAGAGAAGAGGTAGAAGCAAAAGTAGAGGTAGATCAACAAACAAAAGGGGCAGGTCGACAGATGGGCAAAGACCCACCTACAAATGCTATCACTGTGGCAAAGAGGGTCACATGAAGAAAAATTGTGGCAGTCTTCAGAAGCAGAACCAGGAGAGTTCACAAGCACAAAGCTGCGAAGAGCCACGAGTTACAGTGGTAGAAGATGTGACCATTTGTGCAGAAGAGACGTGCTTTCACACAGCAGACCAAGGAGTAGAATGGGTAATTGACACAACAGCTTCCTGCCACGTCACTCCTTACAAAGAGATCTTTACCACGTATAAAGCAGGAGACTTTAAGATAGTGAAGATGGGTAACAACAGCACCGCCAAAATTATAGGAATTGGCGATATTCAATTCCAAACGAATGTCGGATGCAAAATAACTTTGAAAGACGTTCGTCATGTGCCAGATCTTTGACTCAACTTGCTCTCGGTAAAAGCCTTTGATTAGCAAGGCTATGAGAGTTGCTTCACCAATGGTATGGAAGATGTTGAAGGGGGTAATGATGGTTGCTCGAGGTAAATTATGTGATAATCTTTACAAGACCCATGTAAAGATAAACGGAGAGAGCCTTCATGTAGCAGAGCACATGGTACCTTTGGATTTGTGGCATAAAAGGCTCCGTCACATGGGTGAGAAGGGTTTATCAACCCTTCAGAAGAAGAAGCTGATCATTATTTCCAAGGATGCAGCGTCTCATCCTTGCGACTATTGTTTGTACGGGAAACAACAGAGGGTGTCATTCAGCTCCTCATTAGTGAAGAAATCAAAGTTGTTGGAGCTAGTACACAGTGATGTATGCGGACCTCTCGAAGTGGAAAGTCTAGGCGGTAAAAGGTATTTCTTGACCTTCATTGATGATGCATCTCGAAAAGTGTGGGTGTATTTTCTTAGGACGAAGGATGAAGTTTTGAAGAAGTTCAAGGAGTTTCACGCCATGGTAGAACGTAAAACGGGTAAGAAATTAAAATGCCTCCGATCAGATAATGGAGGCGAGTATACCTCCAGAGAGTTCAATGCTTACTGTCGGAGATATGACATTCGACATGAAAAAACGGTCCCACGCACACCACAGCACAATGGAGTGGCCGAGAGGATGAATCGAACCATCATGGAACGAGTCAGAAGCATGCTCAGATTGGCTAAGTTACCCAAGCCATTCTAGGGGGAGGCAGTTCGCACCGCCTGTTACTTAATCAACAGAGCACCATCGGCGCCACTGAACTTCGAGATTCCAGAAAAGGTATGGTCAAATAAAAAGCCCTCCTATAATCATTTATTAGTATTTGGTTGTTTAGCCTTCGTACATGTATCAAAGGAACTCAGACAGAAGCTCGATGCAAGAACTGTTCCATGTATCCTCATAGGTTATGGAGATGAAGAATTCAGATACAGATTATGGGATCCCAAAGAAAAGAAAGTCATCTGGAGTAGAGATGTCGTATTCCATGAAGACCAAACATATGAAGACGCTGAAAAGACAACAATATCTAAAAATCCCACTAGTAGTGCCCCAGATATTATTGCAGATTCAACACCAAATGCCACAACAAATGATGAAGTACTAGAAGAAGTTCCAGAAGTAGATCAGGAGGAGGAAAATGAAGAGTTTGTTGAGGCGGGGGAGCCACAATCACCTATTGAAGATGTTGTACCTCCTAAAAATGAAGAACCTCAACTACAACGATCTGAGCGAGGTCGGATTCTATCGAAGAGATATCTGGAATCAGGGTATACAATGCTTATTGATGAGGGGGAGCCAGAAAGCAGAGATGAGATGAATTCTCTAGCGAAGAATAAAACTTATGAACTGGTCGAGCTCCCAGATGGAAAGAAGGCACTGAAGAGCAAGTGGGTATTCAAGGTCAAGAAAGATGGAACAGGAAAGGTGATGAAGCACAAAGCCCGATTGGTGGTAAAAGGATTCCTTCAGCAGAAAGGAATTGACTTTGATGAGATCTTCTCACCGGTAGTAAAAATGTCCTCAATCCGCGTCATCCTCGGATTGACCGCAAGTCTTGATTTGGAGCTTGAACAGATGGATGTGAAGATAGCATTTCTTCATGGAGACTCGTATGAAGAAATCTACATGGAGTAGCCAGAAGGATTTGAGGTTCAAGGAAAAGAAAACCTCGTGTGCAAGCTCAAAAAGAGCTTGTATGGCCTCAAACAAGCACCAAGGCAATGGTACAAGAAGTTTGACTCTTTCATGGTGAGTCATGGGTATAAAAGAACCGCTGCAGACCAGTATGTCTACTTTCAGAAACTTCCAGGTGGAGACTTTGTTACACTCATGTTATATGTGGACGACATGTTGATCGTCGGGAAAGATGCAACAAAAATAAAGCAGTTAAAGAAGGAACTTTCAAAAACCTTCGATATGAAGGACTTGGGACCAGCTCAGCAAATCTTGGGGATGCACATTCGTCGAGATAGAAAACAGAAGAAATTATGGCTGTCTCAAGAGAAATATATTGAACGGGTGATTCAAAGGTTCAACATGGATGGTGCTAAGCCAGTTAGTGTACCACTGGCTAATCACTTCAAGCTGAGCAAGAGATCATGTCCCTCATTCAAGAAAGAGATAGAGGACATGGCGTCGGTGCCCTCTTCTTCTACTGTAGGAAGTTTGATGTATGCCATGGTGTGTACAAGGCTGGATATTGCTCATGCTGTAGGAGTTGTGAGCAGATTTCTTTCCAATCCAGGGAAAGAACATTGGGAGGCAGTCAAGTGGATTCTCATATACCTAAAAGGTACTTCGAAGATATGCTTGTGTTACAGGGGAGCTGATCCAATCTTGGAAGGCTATACAGATTCAGATATGGTCAGAGATCCTGACAGTAGGAAATGCACGTCAGGTTTTGTTTACACTTTTGCAAGGGGAGCTGTGTCATGGCAATCAAAACTATAGAAGTGTGTTGTGCTATCCACGACAGAGGCAGAATACATTGCCGCAGCGGAAGCTGGAAAAGAAATGTTGTGGTTGAAGCGGTTTCTCCAAGAACTTGGGATTGAGCAAAAAGAGTACAAATTACACTATGACAGTCAAAGTGCTCTGGATTTGAGCAAGAATTCAGTGTACCATTCTCGAACGAAGCATATCGACATTCGCTATTATTGGATACGCGAGGTGATGGACAAGCAACTGTTGAAACTAGTGAAGATCCATACTAAAGAGAATCCAGCTGACATGTTAACAAAGGTAGTCACAAGAGACAAGCTAGAACTATGCAGAGACATAGTTGGACTAGAAGCTGTCTGATTACTTTTGTAGATATTCCTTTTCACATGGGATGAAGGGGGAGAATTGTTGAAAAATCTGCCTCCCATGTGAAAAATGTCAATGGAGGTAGGCACCTTCTATATGGTAAGTCAAGGTTAGGTGAGGGTTAGGTGAACTACCCACCTAACTTGTTTGACATTGTAATGCAGACTCCTCTATAAATAGAGGACGTCCTGCAAGGTTGTCATCATCCCAGAGAGGAACTAAACCAGAGAGTTTAGGAATTAGAGAGCCAGGAGAGCTCCGGGAAATTATTTAGGGGAGTTTTTTGTGTAAATCTTGTATATTGAATTTTCTCTGTTAATACAAGTTAATTTTTCTCTCAAAATCTGTTCTGAGTTTGCATTGCATCCCCAACAATGTATTCATTACCAAACTAACTACTATAAAATTCATGACCCATGTGGTGCATTATAAGTACTAATTTTGCGTTGATGGAGTGATTTAGTTTAATAAGTCACATAATTTTCATCTCTGGATTCCTATTTCAAACATCCCCAAGCAATACATATATGTAAAGAGTGCAGTAATACAAATATTAAATTCTTAGTTCACCTGATATTAATCCTAACTTCTTCGGTGGTTAGTAATCAATTGCTGTTTTCAACGTTTATTTTTATTCTGCAGCCATTGCCTAATTCACTTAACGAAACAGGAAGAAGAAAGGGTAACTTACAAGTACAAATGGGGAGAAACCACCAAAGATTGCAGCATCAAAAAAACTCGCAAGAAAAACAAGGCAAGTCCAATCAAGAAGATCTCAGGCTTTTCTTATCTTATTGACTCTGCCTCGATCGAACCAGAAGGAGTTAGCCTCTGAGTGGGCTCCATCAACTTTCAATATTTGAGAGTTTAGATCCTCTCCTTCCCCATTAGAGTTGCCATTGCCTCCATTTTCACCAGAGCTGTCACCTTTTTCTGTACATCCCTACTCCAAGCACAGTAAACAGACCCCACATTTTTTCACCTCTCACAATTTTGTAAGGGAAGCCTTTAGCCATCTACAACAGAAAATTGAAATGAAGCTCTATAGCAGGATTGGTACACACTGAACCAATGGTCATCATCATCTCCATGAACAATCATAGCGTACAACTGATGAGCGAAGACCAGAAACAAGTGATCTGAATTAAGATATCTGGGCTTTGATTGGGCCATCAAGCAACTATGATAGCAGTTAATGTTATTGCAATTACCATCATTGGTTTCAAATTTGCATTGGCATTCAAAACCAACACCATTGCTGTCACTACAGTTGTCAAATGCTACTACAACACAAAGTGCAAAACCCAAGAACTTATTGCTACACCAACGTTGAGGCAGCTCCTACATTTTGATGTCTGAAACAACCTGGAATTCCGCTTCTGGGGAAACAAATACAGGCTGTGGCTCCCAGCAAATCAAACTGTACCATGAAAATTATTCTTCTTGACATTGAAAGGAGGGAAAAAACAACTACCATTCCTCAGAACAAAGGGAGAAAAGAGGTACCTCATCATAATCATCTATTGATGCAGTCACCCGTGCATTAGTTGCCAAAGCCTGAATTCTTAGTTGAGCATTTGCACGAATATATATTTGAGTGTCCTCATCCAGTTTGAATTTGAAGCAATTGGAAAATATTAAGCTGTGGTCGGAAGCGCTTTCCTCCATAAACTCTAGAGTTGTTAAAGTTGGTAATGTTTCCAGTGATACACAACCGTAAGCTTTTAAGTCTGTCATATGCTATGGAGACGGAAACTCTTCTATAGAGTGAAGTCTCTTGCAATAAGTAATGTCAAGGCTTTTGAGACAAGAAAATGGTTTGAGGCTTAGGCTTTCTAAATCGTTTCCATCCAGATATAAATTCTCTAAGGAGGATAAGCAGCTGAGAGAGCTTGGTAACCCCGCTAGGTTGCAGTCACTTAGATGCAACCATTTTAAACAACACAAGCCAGACAATAGAGACAATGGCAAGTTCTCCAACAATTTGTCAACTCCAGACAAACCGGAAAGAACAAGAGTACTAAGAGATCTCAAATTAAATAAGCTATTTGGAAGACTCGCTATGTTTTTGCAGTTGGCCAAATGCAACATAGAGATCTCACTGAGCCTTTCAATTGATGAAGGCACCACTTTTACGCCTGATCCTTGCAAGAAAAGTGACTTCATGCTTTTTGTAGAGTCAGAAATTTCTCGTAAAGCCTCCAATTTTGAGCAACCTAAAAGATAAGTACTTCTAAGAGATTTTAACTTAAAAATGCTGCTTGAAACAATTTTCAGCCTTGTGCAATTTTCTAAACTCAACGTACTAAGTTTAGTGAGAAACTCAACTGAAGATGGTATTTCTTCTATAGCAGTCTCATCTAAATTTAAAGATTTTAAAACTCCTGAAACCTCTGGAAACTCGGTAATATTTGAACAGCCACGGAGAAAAAGTCCTTGTAGAGACGTCAAATTACGAATGCTGCTTGGAAGATTCTTCAGTCTTGTGCAGTCATTCAGTGTCAATGTGTTAAGTTTAGAAAGGCACTCAATTGCTTAGGGAACTTCTTCGATTGCAGTCCGGCCTAAATTTAACTTTTTTATATTCCACGAATTTTTTCAGGATACTTGGTGAGAAAGGAGCAGCCGTCAAGTGCCAGAATCTCAAGATTTGGGGCCAATGTGACATCTGGTGGTTCGGTTAAGTATTGGGAGCAACTGAGGTCAATCTGTCTTAGGTTCCCAAGATTCTGTAAAATAATAGAAACAAGCAGAAAAAATTAAGCATCTGTGAACTTTCAGATATATTCTAAAAAAGAAACAAAATAAATGCTCAATTTACTGGGGTTTCCTTCCATAGGTATTCTACTTTGCTATGATGCATAACAATTTCTACAAGGTTCTTTGGGTTAAATTTTGATGGCAGAGATTTCAGTGGGTATCTATGCCAATGGAGAAATCTCAACTCATTGGAAAGAAATTCAAGGCCTTGATTCAGATGCACCTTATCATCCTCGATCTCACCTCCACAGGAGTGAGAACTGTAAAATTTCAGAAGTCTAAGTTTATCCATTCTCATGAAGGCGTTAAAGCGTAAGTGCAGCTCCCTTACTTTTGACAAGTCTAGGGATATGCTTTCAACCGATTGAGTGCCCTGATGACAAAAAAGAGAGTAGTCAGAATATAAAAGTAGCACACTTACAAAGATTATGTTAATGATAGTCTAAGTAGATATTTAATTAAACACTTCCCGAAGTCAAAATCTTTAATATGTGATACTTACCGTATTTTTCTTGAAATGACAGATATCTTGGGCTCCCACAACCTGCTTCATTTGCCAGGCTCTGTAATGGATTCTTGGCGGACAATACCCTTACCAATTTCTTGTATTAGATCATGCATAAAGAATTTTTTTTTATAACAGATATGAGACACTTGTCAGTGAGAACACTAATTCCAATTTCAGTTGAAAAACCACAACCATCTAAGATAGCTACTACACAATCTTTATCCTTCCCCTTTAAAGAAACATACAATATCAAGAAATTTTTTTTTTCTCTTCATTGTCCAGTCCATCAAAACTTATATATTTTCAGTACATGTTGAATGTCCATGTTTTGAATACTTTCAAGTTTCTTCAATGCACTTTCCCAATCTTGCTTACCCCTTCCAAATAGAAAGCAACCCAAAATTTTAAGAGCTAATGGATTGCCTTGAGCATCAAATATTACTTGACTTGACAGTTCCATGTAATTTTCTATAGGAAGGTTTTGTTTGAAGGCATTTAAACTAAAGAGTTGAAGAGATTCATAGTAATTTAACTTCTCAAGCTCATACAACTCATCAACACCTATCATAAAAACTTGTTTATCTCTAGATGTTATAACAATTCTACTTCCAGGACCAAACCAATCATTACCTCTAACTAAAAGTTTTAATTGTTGTCGATTGTCTACATCATCTAGAACAATAAGGACCTTTCTACGGTGAAGTCTCTTCTTCGCAAAAATGACTCCCAAACTAGAAATACTTCTAGTGGAATCACCAACCTCTAATGCTTTGAAAAGAAGTTCTTCTCGTAAACGATTCTGTCCACATTTAGCTGACTCTTCCCATACATTTGCAAGAAAGCAACACCCTTCAAATTGACTCATGATTCGATCAAATATTGTTCTTGCTAGGGTTGTTTCACCAATAACACCCATACCCAAATTCCAATTATGCAAACATCCATTTTTCCTATGCATAGGAGCGATTCAACTTGTTTTATGCGCGATTTTATTCCAATCAAGCCATCCAGATTGCTTGAGGATATATGATTCAGTTTGTTCAGAACATCATTGACAATTCGCTCCACTATTTCTGACTCAGGTCTGCAAACAATTTGGAATGAATGCTTAAGAGTACAAGAAAAAACCTTAGGTTGCTTACAGTGTAAAACCATCAAGAGAAAAGTTAGTTGTAAATTAGCACATAAAAACCTAACAGGAGATTATAATAAGTTCATTCAAAGTATGAAATGTCCAGAAAATTTGTTTCTCTTTCCCCTCTAAATCTAAGATACATCACATCAATCACAAAATGACGAGAGAGAGAGAGAGAGAGAGAGAGAGAGAGCCAAAAAAATGAAGGTTGCAGTCCGTTTTGAAAGAAAACGAAAGCCATCAGGCACATAAAAGAACATAATATTTCGGATCTTGATCTCTTTGTTAACATATAGAGAATGCAGCAAAGGATGTGCGTGTGTGTGTGTGTGTGTGTAGAGAGAGAGAGAGAGAGAGAGAGAGAGAGAACAGAGAAAACAATCAGAATAACAAATTCAGTTGATTAACAATAAAATAAAAAATAAAAAAAGAAGGGAAAAAGATAATTAAGTCGTAGTTACCCATACTGCTGCTGTAAATCTCATCCAGATAGATTGGCTACTTGTGCCAAAGCAGCCCTCCATCAAAGCACCTTGTCTTTTATCTTTTTCAAGTGTTTTTCGTGTTTAGCAAATGCTTCTCCATAGCATCCAGCTTGTTTCCGAACATCAGAGGGCATGACATTATAGAAAACTGGTATAATGAACTGTCCCTTTGTATTCTTCCATTCAATTATCTTCACAAGTGCATCCAACCACCAAGATGAAGAAGCATAGTTTGGGGACACAGAATGACTATTGAAATACTTGACTTTTCAATTGCTGATAAGAGTGCTGGAGAAATTTCTTCGCCCCTCCTAAATTCATAGTCGATGAACGTTTCAATCTTTCTTCTACACAACGCGGCATGTAGATGGCTTGTAAAGTCATTAACGATGTCTTTGCCTTTAAAGCTGATGAACACACCATACTTGCATTCACGACCAGTACTGTTGGAAGCTGACGAAGAGGCCATATTATGACAGAATTTTCAGAAAGAAGTTCTCAGGAATTAGCACATAGCTTAATTTTGATCACAAATTCATGACTACAGTTATGACAGGCAGCTCTTAAAAATGATTTATAGCTTTTGTTTTTCTTTCTTCTTCTGTCCCGCCTATCAGGGCTCAATATCTTAGCATTTTCAACAAAAGATAAGAAAGTTATACTCAGATAGACCCACTCGTAACCTGAAAACGAAACACATAATCTATCATTTACTGCAAAAGTAGGAAGGAATAGTATTCAATGAATATGGAATACAAAGTGTAAATTAATGAGAAAGGAATCAAATTCAATGTCTATGTGAATGTAGTGCTTAGGTGGATGAAAATAGTTTCATTTGATATTTCATTAGTGTAGAAATTGATACCATTTTAATTTAAGTGTACATTATGGACTGCTGTTTGGTTTGGTGATCACAGTACAATAAAGATTTGGCTTGGTGATGGACTTGTAATTATATTGTCATATAAAACAATTTAGCTAGGCCAAGTCCCTTAACATTACTTAAAATCATTTTCTTGTTTAACCATTTTTCAATGTATTTTAAAAAAGCAATATTATTTCCAACACTCAATATCAACAACAAACCCTTTGAATAAATTACAAAATTATTTGCAAAATTCAATATGAACCACACTTATCCTTTAAACAAATTAAAACATCAAGTTTCCAAATTCAATATAACCACATATTCTTTAAATAAATATCTTAATATTTACTTGAACATTAAATTCTTTAAAAATAAATAAATAAAGACACAAAATTCAAAAACGAATATAAAAATATGAATAAAAAAATCTAATTCAATTAAAGAAGTCATTATATTAATTTTTAACACATAACCCTAAACAATTTAAAAAAAAAAAAACTCTAAATTTTGGAATCCTAATTCCCTTCATCTAAAATCCCTAAAATTCAATTAGTTCAACCCTAATCCCTAATTCATAACGTGATTGGTGTTTTGGTGGTTGAAGGCTACTGCATTCGGTTAGGTTTGGGTTGGCCGATGGAGGCGTTGTAATGGGTTGTTGATGGTCAGGGATTGCTGCTGCAATGGATGCTATTGATTTAGTAATTTCTCTCAAATGAAAATGTTCAACTAAGAACTAAGCCACATCTAATACAACAATAAGAAAAACAAAGCAACTGGTATGGGTTGGAGTGAGTTGACCAGGCTCAACCAATCAGCCAAAAACCATTAAGAAAAAATACACAAAAAGAAGACATTTGGCTGCCCTTGCAACTTATAAATAGCTTTCCCTATCCTTTCCAATCTCAGAGTCAGAAAAAGCTTGGCAGATAAACCCAAAAGAGAAGGGGAAAGTGGCTTACAGTGAGCTAGTCGGAAGCTTTGTGTTTTTTAATATTTTAATCCTCGCATTACGAATATGGAAATAAAATAAAGGGGTTAATATCCAAGCCACCCCTGGGCTCTGGCAAACATTCAGCTAAATAGGACTTTTGAATTTGTGCCCTTGCATCGTCCTTAACTTTCTAAGAATTGACAATTAAACCCAAAATCGTTATGATTGAATAATAGTTAAAGGGCAATTATGTCCTTGTATAATTTTCAAATAGATTACAAGATTAAAACTAATAAATAAAATAAGGAGAAATTATTAAATGTTATTCTACCCTTGCATTGCATCGGCTTGGGTTTTTTCTGTATGTACTCTTCTTTTTGGGGTTATTGTCATAGACCTCCCCTACCTTTTGGCTATCAATATGGACCGTTTGCATTTTTTCATAAATTTAGTCCCTATTGTTTACAAAAGTCATCACAGAAATCCCTTCTGTTAACTTAACCGTTAGATGATGTCATCTTTCCGTCCAAATACCGTGCAATTACTTAAATGCCTTTAAAAAATTCTTAAATTAAATGGGTTATTGTCATGGACCTCCCCTACCTTTTGGCTTTATTTCATCAATATGGACCGTTTGCATTTTTTTCAAAAATTTAGTCCCTATGTTTTACAAAAGTCATCATAGACATCCCGTGCACTTAAATGCCCTTAAAAAATTCTTAAATTAAATAATTTCAATTTCAATTAAATAAAAAATTTCAAAAGCAAGCCAACAAGCCAGCAACCCAGAAACGTCGTTATGTGTGACGATAACATGAACATAACATGAACGAATGAAACTATTCATGTTCATGTTATCGTCATTATTCTTAAATTAAATTGGTAGTAAATAAAACAAATGAAACTGTCAAGACCACCCCTGAAAAAAATCCAATCACTACCACCACAAACCTAAAATCCAATCTCACACCCCAACTTCAACATCCCGCAAGCCAACAAGCCAACAACCCAGAAACGAACACTACCACCTCAAGAACTCAGCCACCGCCACCAATAACAGAAGAACAAAAACAACTCATTAATTAAAATAAATAAAATCATAAATAAATTAAAACCCATTTCATAAAAAACAATTTTTAAATTAGAGAGAGAAAGGTGGTGTGATTGTTGGGTTAGAGAGAGAAAGGTGAAGGAGGAGGAGGATGATGAAGAAATTGGTTTTTGGTTCGAATCGCTATGCTACCAGTTTTTTATTTTATTTTGTGTATTTAGCAGAAGAATAAGAGGTGTAATATAATTATGTTGTTAGTTCAATATCCAAAAGTTAGCTTGGCTAGGTGGTTGAGGGCAGATTGGAGTATAAGAAGTCCTGGGTTCGAATCCTTATGTCACCAGCTTAACACTACATTAGAAGGGATGTCTTTGATGACTTTTGCAAAATATAGGGACTAAATTTATGAAAAAATGCAAAAAGGTCCAACGATCCATATTGATGAAATACAGCCAAAAGGTAGGGGAGGTCCATGACAATAACCCAATTTTAAATATTTAAATGACGATCTTACCCTTTGAGGTTTAACTAGAAAGTTAACGGAAGGGAGGTCTGTGATAACTTTTAAAAAACGTAGGGATTAAATTTATGAAAAAATACAAACGGCCTATATTGATGAAATAAGCCCAAAAGGTAGGAGAGGTCTGTGGCAATAACCCATTCTTTTTATTGTATTTTGTTGTTTTATTTAAAATTTTATATTTTATTTCGATTTTCTTATTTATGAATATGTGTTTGTAACATTTATTAAGGGTAGAAAGGTGAATTTACTGTTGTATGTGGATTAGACCAAGTTGACTAACTTGTTCTGTCTGTCAAGAGTCCAGTAGATCATGATTTCTTGAAAACTTAAAAAGATGGATGAAGTAAATAAACTCAAAAATCTCTAAAGAGTGAAATTTTGTCAAAACCCATAGATTGCTTTGGGCTAATAAGATTGTTGGATGATGATGAATCCCTTCCTCTTCAATTAACTGGAAAAAAAGAAAAGAAAAGAAAAAATGTTTAGGGATAATCACTCATCCAGATTGATCCATTGCTATTCACCCATCGCCCACCATCTAGCCACTCAAAACTAATGTCATAATATCTCACTTTGAAATTGGACTCAAAATTTTGGGTTTTATTAGAATCTGATTTCACCTGATTTGATTCTTTTTAAAAGTAAATAATTCACATAGATGAATATTTTGTTTCGATGGTGAATTAAAATAAAAAAAGTAGATCTGGTTTCTTAGAATTGTAGATGGAAAAGTTCATTGTTTGGACGTGCAAGGAAAAAGTAGGAAAATAAATTTTTTTTTTCAAGATCATTGAATGGAGTGTAAAATACTATATTTACTATACAATGGTTAGTTTCATCTTTTTTTTTTTTTTAATAAATTTGGGGATTGTGATGTTCAGCATATAAAGAGGTAATGATATTTTTTGAAAAAATAATAGGAGCTTTATATGTTGTATATTTTAGGAACCATCAAAACTATTTTATAGGAGACTGTATTTGGGGCTGTTCTATAGTATAGCTGATGTGATATACATCATTTTTTTTTATAAGTTCTGTAAAAATTGTAAAATAACTTGTAAAAGAAACTAATAATTTCTATATATAAAAAAGAAAATTCGATCAGAGTCATTTCCCCATGTTTGAGAGTTATTATCTATAATCTCGTGATGACCAAAAGTGAACTATATTGAATTACATTATTAATTCTAATTATTTAATAACAAATCTAATTATTTGTGATTTTATAAAATTTAGGTGACATGTAAATAAGTTTAAACATCTATAAAATAAATTGAAATTCTACATATCTAGAACTAATTAAAAATAAATGTAAAAGTCAACTTTGTGATCTAATTACTTCAACTGAATTAGTTTTAAAATCTAATTATTCTTGATAAATTAGGTTGAGAATCGAAATATGAGATTTAAAATATATCAGTTCAAAAAACTAGATTAAAATATATAAATTGCAGTTTAATTTGAATTAAACTTTAATTTGAGAAATCAACTTTCAATCTAATTATCTTAAACAAATTATGCTTAAAATCTAAAAAACATATTTGAGTCTAGACATTGAGAGTTGAGGAGTGATATATTCTTTTATTTTTTTATTTTTTGTCTGAAATCTGAATTTAACTCATTCTTGACATTTTTAAGATGTTTGTTTTTTGAATTGAAGATTGATTTTTTGACATTTTGATCAAGCACCAAAAAAAAAAAAGCTAAGGCTTTTAGCTTATATCCAAATATAAATATGTGAATCATTTATTACTCTTTAAATTTATTAAATATCCTTATAAAATTTATTTATGATCGATTTGTATATAATGTTTTTATTTTGCAACATTATTATTTATTCTAATTTAATAGATATGGTTCTATATATAATTTTAAAAGTATTTAATGGTAATTTAGTGTTTTTTATGTATTGAATTCTTAAAAAAAAATAACTTTTATCCAATTATACACATATAAGTAAATTAAATTCATTACAAATATTTTTACTATATCAATAAAATGGTTGGTGAAAATAATACATATAAATAAGAATATATATATATATATAATTATTGGTTTTTAGACATTTCAACTCATATTTTAAAATAAACAAGCAAATATATTATTTAGATTTTTATATTCAAATCTATTCAAGTTTCTAATAATAAAACAATCACCTTCTTAAACTTGAAATTCTATCTTTTACACACACACACACACGCACACATGCATATATATATATAAGATTTAAAAAAAAACTATCAAATAGAAGTTGGTGACAACTGAATTAGGTCTAAACTATACTAATTCAGGTTAAATTTTAATATTTGTTATAAAGGAAGTTTATAATCTAGAAATCGAATGTGATATCTGTTAAGGAATCAGCCCCATCCCATTTCACGGTCCAAGTCCAATTTATGATGTGTGTTAAATGTTTATTTATGTTGTGTGAGTTACACTTGTGTAGTGGGTGTTAAATGTTTATTGTGTTGTGTGAGTTATACTTGTGCAATGGTTATTAAAGTTTATTTATGTGGTGTGAGTTACATTTTTATGGTATAGGTTTGGTTTGCTTTTGTGTGGCTATGGTTACTTCTTGTAAACTATAAATAGCCCTCTTTTGTTTGAGTTTTACGTATCCAAGCATCTAAGAGTTCTAAGGATCCAAGAATCCTATAATCAAAGAAAATATTAGTTCTTCTTTTTGAGTATTTATTTTGGTGTTCTTCTTCTTCAAATTGTAAGAAGTGTTGTAGTCAGATTTGGTATGGCTATAATACAAGCAATTTATTTTGTTTGTTCATTGGCTCCTAAATTAGAGTTTTGTATTCTAGTTTGTTCAACATTTGGTATCATAGCTTTGGTGTTAAGGCGTACACAGTATTGTTGGAGGAACCTAGCTTAGGTTAGAGAGTGGTTACTTGTATGTTTGTATACATGTTTAGGAAAGCTTTGTCAGAAGGACTTTAAAAGTCTAAGGAAACTAGTTTTTAAGTGAGACCGTTTGTGACCCCTCCAGTTGTTCCTGGAAGCTTTGCTGGTGTATATTAAATCGTATAGGCACTTACTACCATTCTGGGTTGCTATCCAACAGTAGGGTGCGTATACGGATACGTGAACTATTCTCAGAGAAGTTATCTTGAGTAGTGAAGAGTTTGGTACTTTGCAAGTTTGAAAGAGAGCTTGTTTGATAAAGTTGAACTCTCACCGGCACGATGGTTGACCTTCAAGTAGTTGGAGGAATTAAAAAGCTCAACAACAACTAAAACTACAACACTTGGGCAACATGTTTAGAGTCCTACCTACAAGGTCAAGGCCTTTGGGAGGTGGTCAGTGGTAGTGAAGTTACACAACCAACAGTAGAAGATACAAATGGCACTTTGCGAAAATGGAAGATTAAAGCAAGCAAAGCAATGTTTGCTTTAAAGACCACAGTTTAAGAAGAAATTTTGGAGCATATTCGAGATGCTAGGACACCAAAAGAAGTATGGGACACTTTTGCTACACTTTTTGCAAAAAAGAACGATACAGAATTGCAACTTCTTGAAAATGAGTTGTTATCAATGATGCAACGTGACATGACAATTGCCCACTACTTTCACAAGGCGTAATTGATATGCCACGAAATTTTAGAGTTAGATTCCACAGCCGCTATTGGGGAAGCTAGTATAAAACGAATAATTATCCATGGTTTAAGACTCGAATATCAAGGTTTTATTACTGCAGTACAAGGATGGCCGACACAACCATCACTTGTTGAGTTTGAAAATTTGCTTACCAGTCAAGAAGCTATGGCTAAGCAAATTGGAGGAATTTCTTTCAAAGGAGAAGAGGAAGCACTTTACACCAACAAAAATAAAGGTAACTTCAAGCAGCATGCCAAAGGCAGATCTAATGGTGACAAGACAAAAAGTCATCAAGGAGATGGAGGCTCTCGTCTAGGAGGAGCTTCGAAGAATTGCGGTAACACTAGAAAGTTCGGTGGCAAGTGTTACAACTATAGAAAGATGGGTCACATGGTGAAAGATTGTTGGTCTAAGAAAAAGCATGTAAAGAGTAATGTCACTACTTCCAAATCTAAGGAAAATAGCAAGATGGTTAGGATGCCGAAGCGTCCTTTGTAGTGGAGGAAGAAGAATTAGCTTTAACAATTACAAATGAACAGATCAATAATAGAAATGATTGGATTGTTGATTTTGGTTGCTCAAATCACATGACAGGTGATAAACATAAATTACAAAACCTGACAGAATACAAGGAAAATCGAGTTGTGGTAACAACTGATAATTCAAGATTACTGATCACTCACATCGGTAAGACGATAGTTGTGCCCGATATAGTTCTAGTCAAGTGATGCTAGAAGATGTTTATCATGTTCCTGGTATGAAGAAAAATTTGCTTTTAGTGGCACAATTAACATCATCAGGTCACTATGTCTTGTTCGATCCACAAAATGTAAAGGTGTACAAGGACCTCTACATATCAGAAAAGCCAACGATGGAAGGACAGCGACTAGAGTTAGTACATATGATGTTAGCAGAGTCTACATTTGTAGACAAGACAAGAAAGAATGAGACGACAGATTTATGGCATATGCGATTGGGTCACGTTAGCTATTCTAAGCTAAATGTGATGGTGAAGAAGTTAATGCTTAAGGGACTTCCTCAGCTTGATGTGAGAATAGACACGATCTGTGCAGGATACTAGTATGGTAAAGCACATCAATTGCCATAAGAAGAATCGAAGTTTAAAGTAAAGGAACCATTAGAGTTAGTTCACTCTAAAGTGTTTGGGCCCGTTAAACAATCACCAATTAGTGGAATGCGATGTATGGTGACGTTCATTGATGATATCTCCAGATATTTGTAGGTCTTCTTTATGAAAGAAAAATCTGATACATTTTCAAAGTTTAAAGAATTCAAAGAGATAGTTGAAGGAGAAATGGGAAAGAATATTCGTTGCTTGCATACAGACAATAGAGGAGAATATAACTCAAATGAGTTTTCTCAATACCTTCAGAAATGCCAAATACGTCATCAGTATACATGTGCCAATACACCGCAACAAAATGGTGTAGCTGAAAGAAAGAATCGACATCTTGCAAAAACTTGTCGAAGTATGTTACATGCAAAGAACGTACCTAGAAGATTTTGGGCTGAAGCTATGAGAACCTCTACTCATGTGATCAATAAGCTTCCTCAACCAAGGTTAGGATCTATATCACCCTTTGAAAAATTGTGGGACATGAAACTTACGGTTAGCTACTTTCGAGTATTTAGATGTGTATGCTATGTATTTGTTACTGATCATTTACGTAGCAAGTTTGACAAGAAAACAATTAGATGTATCTTTGTGGGATACGATAGCCAAAGAAAAGGGTGGAAATATTGTGATCCTACAAGTGGAAGGTGTTATATATCACGAGATGTAGTATTCGATGAAACATCTTCTTGGTGGTCCTCAGAAAAGGAGGTGTTATCAGATTCAAAAGAAAACAAAGACAAGTTGCAATAGAAGATGATGGAGCATATTGTCCAAATTCAAACAAGTTCAGATAAAGATGAAGATCCATACGATAATAATGATGACGATCAAGATATAGCTTAGAATCCTTGGCAAACTTGTGTGTGTAGACAAGATAATAGACCTGGTGAAGTAGAAGAATCAATTCCATAATCATAACTTAGAAGGTCAACAAGAGTACGAAAGCCAAATCCCAAATATGCCAATGCAGCCATAGTTGAAGAAATAGTTGCAAAAGAGCCTGAGACTTTTTAAGAAGCATCTCAGAGATTGAGTGGATTAAAGCTATGAGAGAAAAAGTCACAGCACTAGAACAAAATCAGACATGGGATCTAGTGCCAAAGCCAAAAGATGTGAATCTTGTAAATGGGAGTACAAGATAAAGCATTGTCCAGATGGATCAATTGAAAGGTACAAGACTAGATTGGTTGCTCAAAGGTTCTCTCAACAATATGGGCTAGACTATGATGAAAAATTTAGTCCAGTGGCAAAACTTACAACTGTACGAGTCCTGCTAGCACTTGCAGCCAACAAAGATTGGAACTTATGGCAAATGGATGTGAAAAATGCCTTTTCGCATGGGGAGTTAGATCGAGAGATTTATATGATTTAGCCAATGGGTTTTCAGAACCAAGATCGTCCTAAGTATGTGTGCAAGCTGCGAAAGGCGCTCTATGGATTGAAACAAGCATGAGAGAGGGTTTAGGGAGGGTTTAGGAGAGGGGAGAGAAAATTTTTCTCTCAATTAGGGTCACCGGAGTTACTATTCACTCCGGCCAATTTACGAATCAGCCTTTCAAATCTACATATGTTGTAGATCGAGATATCCTGAGACAAATTTTCTTCTGGGTCGCCCTCAGTTTCCGGCAGAAAAACGGTTAAAATTGCAAAAAAAGGTTTTGAATTTCACTATTTATCGTCGACGGCGGGCGAGTGGGACGCCATCTTTGCCATCATCGTGTTGGTCTTGACTCGATCTACAAGTTTTCATTCATCAGTACCACCAGATTCGCGCCGCAACACCTCCGTTAAAGGCCACAAAGTTTCGGATTTTTTACTATTCACCGCCGCCTGCCGCTATCACCGGCGAGTGGCATCTCACATCCATCAACTTCTTGTAGATCAGGCGACGTTCTACAAGTTTTCCTTCATCAGCACCACCAGATTCGCGCCGCAACACCTCTGTTCAAGGCCTCAAAGTTTCGAATTTACTATTCACCGCCACATCTTAACGGAAAACGGCGAGTTGTATCTCACCTTTGCCACCATCTAGTAGATCGGATAACACTAACCAACTTTTTTTTCTTGGCCGTCATCTGATTCCAACCAGAAACCCCTCAAATCGCCGCTTCTTCAATTCGGATTTTACTGTTCACCGCGGTGGTTACTATTCATTTACCGAAGATACTGTTCATAAGCCCCACCCAGATTGTTCTTCAGGTTATTTCATGCAACTTTGCCTCTTGGTCGATTTCCTGATTCCTTGTGGATTATCGTTTTTAAAGAGGTGACGACGACTTTGGAAGCCAAGCCGCTTCGGTGCCTGGTTTGCTTTCGTTTTCCCATCTCTTTTTTATGAGTTTGCATTGTATTTGATTTGTAATTCACTTGATGGATCCATCCAAGACAACTGCTGGCTCTTGGGCTGATAAAATCAAGATCACTGATTCGAGTACCCGATGCAAATTGAGTCCGGTTACTCCTAAGAAACTGGGTACAATCCTTGAGATTCCAGATGAGATTGTCGATGAGAATTTAGCCGAATGGTGTAGATGTCTTGTTGGCTTCTTTACGGGATATGTGATGCCCTTCCATGCTGCATGTTCGATGGCGATGCGTGCATGGAAATCTAGTAGTCTTGAGGACGTCCGTTCCACGGATAAGGGATTTCTCATCTTCCGTTTTAGAACTGAGGATGAGGTACATGCAATCATTGCTCGCGGTCCTTAGATGTTTGGAGGTAAATTCATTTACCTACAGCAATGGCATCCGCATCTGGATTTCAATCTTACAGCATTCCGGACACTACCAGTTTGGATCCATTTGTATGGCCTACCGTTTCCTTTGTGGACAGCCAAAGGCCTTAGCATTATCTCCAGCATGGTTGGAGAACCTCAATCTTGTGATAAGGCGACTTCTGATCTATCTAGATTGGAGTATGCGAGGGTTTGTGTTCTTATTGATGCAAGACGCCCTCGAGTTAAGAACTTTTAGTTCAGGTGCAAACTCTCTCCAGAGCCCATTGAAATTCAAGTTGAATATGAGTGGACTCCAAAAGATTGCCCCAAATGTTGCCAGTTTGGTCATCGTTGTCCAGAACCGGTAAAGACTTCAAGTCCAGATAAGAATGAGGCTAGCAGCTCTGATAGTGCCCATTTGAGAAAAGAAAAGGATATGACCAAGGTCACTGATTGCACCAAAATAGTTACTATTCCAGAAATTTCTGCAGTGCAAGTTGAGCTTCCGAAGGCTACTACAGTTCTGAGTGCAGAGTCAGTTTCAGATTCTGATTCTCCATCTCCTTTTGCGACTGACGAGGGTAGACTTTTGGGCACTATCAAGTGTTCTATAAATCGTGAGGCATCTATTTCCTCAGGGCGGATACCTCCTGAGTCTTCTCCTACTCGTTTTGAGCCTTTGAATGGGCTTAGTGAGGATAATCAATCCGATAGGATTGACCATACTCATTCGGACACCCCAGCTACCCCGATAAAGAAGGGTAAGAAGAAGAAAAACAAGAAGGGTTAAAGCTCTTGTATTTTTATGTTTTAGACCGTTTGTGATTATTTCTCTTCTATGTTGTTAAGGCTGTTTGTGGCTTTTTACTTTGTTTTAGGCTGCTTGTGGCCTTCATTTTCTATCTTTTTGTTGGATTGTATGTTTGGACTTTACGTCCTTTTGTAATTCATGGGGTATGCCCCTCGGATTTTTGTACATTATAACCTTTTTGGATTTATATTAATAAGTAACTTTTCCAAAAAAAAAAAAAAACAAGCATCAAGGGCATGGTATGGTAAGATTGCCAAGTTTCTTACCAAAGGTGGCTATTCAATAGCACCTGCAGATCCCAGCTTATTTGTCAAAAGTAATGGAGGAAAGCTAGCTGTGGTGTTGATATACGTAGATGATCTAATCATCACTGAGGATGATGAGATAGAAATTCACCAAACAAAAGAGAACCTATCAGTCCGTTTTCAAATGATAGAACTAGGACAACTCAAGCACTTTTGGTCTTGAGGTTGATCGCTCACAAGAAGGAATATTTCTTTGCCAACAAAAATATTTCAGAGATTTGTTGAAGAAGTTTGGGATGCTTGAATGCAAATCGATCTCGGCACTGATGGAACAAAATGCCAAGATGTGTGCACATGAGGGAAAAGATTTGGAAGATGAAAATGTATTGACAGTTGGTTGGTAGCCTCATCTATTTAACCTTAACTCAGCCTGACATTTCTTATTGAGTTGGTATGATGAGTCAATACATGCAAAATCCAAAGAAGTCTTATTTGGAAGTAGTTCGACGAATATTGAGATCTGTGAAGGGTACAATTGATTATGGTCTTTTATACAAGAAAGGTGAAGATTGCAAGCTGGTGGGCTATTGTGATGCTGAATATGCAAGAGATCAAGACACTCGTAGATCAACTACTGGATATGTGTTTACTTTTGGATCAGGAGTAGTTTCTTAGTGTAGTAAGAGACAACCGACTATATCTTTGTCAACAACGAAAGTAGAATACCGAGTAGCAGCAATGGCAGCTCAAGAAAGTACATGGTTAATACAATTGATGAATGATCTACATCAAACAGTTGATTATGCAATTCCGTTGTATTGTGATAATCAGTCAGAAATTCGTTTGGCAGAGAATCTAGTCTTTCATGCTAGAACTAAGCATGTGGAAGTGCACTATCACTTCATTAGAGAAAAGGTTTGGAAGAAGAAATTGAGTTGAGGCAAATCAAGATAGATGATCAAGTTGCAAATTTGCTCACAAAAAGTTTGAGTTCAGGCAAGTTTGAAAACTTTAGACGTCAACTTAATGAAGTAAAAATAATAGGAGCTGGTGTTGAGGGGGAGTGTTAAGGAATCAACCCCATCCCATTTCATGGTCCAAGTCCAATTTATGATGTATGTTAAATGTTTATTTATGTTGTGTGAGTGACACTTGTGTAGTGGGTGTTAAATGTTTATTATGTTGTGTGAGTTATACTTGTGTAGTGGGTATTAAAAGTTTATTTATGTGGTGTGAGTTACATTTTTGTGGGATAGGTTTGGTTTGCTTTTGTGTGGCTATGGTTACTTCTTGTAAACTATAAATAGCCCTCTTTTGTTTTAGTGTTATGTATCCAAGCATCTAAGAGTTCTAAGGATTCAAGAATCCTAGAATCAAAGAAAATATTAGTTCTCCTTTTTGAGTATTTATTTGGTGTTCTTCTTCTTCAAATTGAAAAAAGTATTGTAGTGAGATTTGGTGTGGCTATAATACAAACAATTTATTTTGTTTATTCATTGGCTCCTAAATTAGAGTTTTGTACTCCAGTTTGTTCAACAATATCTTATTATTTTTAATCTAAAATTGAGCATAAAAGCATATTGTTTTTAATAATTTAAATCCACCTAACCCATCTCTTTAAAATTTTAGCCCAAGTGAATAAGCTCCCCACTGTAGCGATGTGAAGGAGACTACAAGTGTCAATCGTGGAAGAAATCAGAGCAAGAACTAATAGAAGGAAGGTTACCACCGATGCTTTCGCTTATGAGCTCCAATTATGCCATTGAAATCTCCAACAACAAGACAAACATCAAGGAAAAAGAATTCCAGAAAGAAATCGGAATAGAGGAAACATCAACCGTAGCTCCCCCAATGCAAGCAATATCCGGTTTATGGATTCTATGTAAATTCATTCCTCGTATGATGGTTTGAAAACACTCTCAAATTCCAGCATAAGACTTTCATTAAAAAATGAGCAAAAATCAAGCATGAGGCTTGTTATTATTAGACAAATTGCCTCTTGAAAGGTGTATATATATTTTTGATATATTAGACGAACGACCTCTTTAACGGTGTATATCAACTTTCAATAATATCAACTCTCTCTTTCTTTGTTTCTAGTCTTTTTTTTTCCTTCGAGACTTGGAGAGGACAATTTGAAAGCCAGCATCATCCACTTTGAGACTTGGAAAGGTATATAACGATTAAATTGTGGCTGCCATTGCTGAAGTCTAAAGAATCCAGAAGGAAGTGCAAATATATTAGTCAATTTTATGATATTATTAAATAATCACACTTAAAATTAAGGTTTATTCTACAATATATACCGTATCATTTTAATCAAAGTTATGTAAAAATTATAAATTGATATATAAAATTTGTAAATAATTACAAAAAAGTTGAAATCATATTTACATCTTTTATTTATCCTATTTACAATTTTTATTTCAATAATTGAAATCAGAATATTCATATTCATCTTCAAATTGTGTCATAACTTATTTAAAAAGTGTCGTACAATAGCATTGGTCCAATAAAGTTACTAATTAAGTTAAAACAATCCTTTGATTTTAGATCTACTAATTATAAAATTAAAAAGAGGCTCTTGAACCCAATTTTATAACACCCACTAAAAAATTACAAAGAAAACTTTAGGACACGTCAAAAGAAATTTTATTTTAACTAGTAAGTAGGCTTTAAATAACACTGAGGGGATTCGAACATGCAACCGTTATATTTTTATGGTTTTAATACCATGTTAAGTTTATCACTTTTCTAAAAGTTTAAATTTATAGATGTGGACTTTATATTAATATTTTAAGTCCTCTAATACTTTATCCCTTATATATCTTTGAAAATGTCTTGACCTTTTAGCTCCATTTTCGACTTGACTTCATTATTATTTTGTTAACTGCATTTCAAATGAGCATGTTAGATATAGATAGAGATTGTAATATGTTATTATTTGCAATAATTAAAGATGGATCTCGTACAATTATGATAAGGGTGCGTTTAATGTATCATATTAAATAGCATAAATTTATTGGAATCAAATAGTATTGGATGGAATGGAATAAGATTGAATAAATATAATACAAATACAGCCATTCAAAATCATATATGTTAATAAGTTCAAATCTTCAGGTTGAGTTGATTTAAATAAAACAAATGATTAAATTAGCATATTTAATTTTTTAAAATAATTTAACGAGGAATCTAATTGTTTGTTGAATCTAAATTATCGAAGAGCTGCAATTTTTAAATTAATTTGTAAGGGTAAATTTTTTTAATTAATTTTTTAAGAAGGATCAGGATCATCATGATGGACAACTTGGTTGACTATAATGGAGCGGAAGGGCCATGTCTCTTTTGCCTTTACTTTGTTTCTTTCGCTTGTTTCTATGCATTCTGTCTCTCGGTCATGTCTATAGAAAGTAGAAGTTTTATTGCATATTAAGTTGAAAAGGTGGGAAATTGGAGATTAAAAAATCATATTTCTTAAATTGCCTATGGCTACTATCAAAATATCATAGTTAAGGAACTTTGTTCACAAAATTAATACTTTGTTCTTTTATGAATCAAAATTCTGTTTTTTGATGCAATTTACACTCAATCTCAACCACATATCATTTTTAAAATTTAAAATAATTCAAAATCAACCATATATTTCTAAATTAAATTGAAAACAAAAATACTAGATTCATAAAAAAACACATCATAAATTGCAGTTAAGTAAAGAATATCGAAAGCTCATATCTGAATAAACGAGAAGCTTGTTAAGGGAACACAGTAAAAGAAGCCAACGTGATATGATTATGAAGTAATAGAAGATCTATGAATGGATAAACATCTTATTAAGTAGATCTCTTTTCTGAATTAATTGGTGGCTCACAGCATATAAACGCACGATACTAGTGGTTCTGAAGTAGAGTTTGGAAGCATGGAGCGGTAAGCGGGGATAAAGCCACAAAGTAGAGAACCAAACTGCTGTGATGGAAACTGATTCATCGGAGCATGATAACTGTTCGAAGATAAGCACAGCTTTAGGTAAATTTTTCTGTCGTTGTTTACTACATATAACTAGTCTCTAGCTAGTCCACTGTACTAATATGAAAACAGCAAGCTAAGAGAATACTAGATAAGAGAATAGCCTGTTCGCCTAAAAAATCTTTCTCTCTTCACTTTAATCTTCAGCTACTATCGTCCTTGAACTATTTTTGCTTGATTTTACTTGTATCAGGCAACCATAGTCAAAAAATTATGCTGTCAACTCTTGAACAAAAACTTGAATAATAGCAAGCACACTTCAAACTCTAGATTTCTATACTAGAAATTTTAGTAGCTATAATTGATATCCCTCTCTGCACAACCTTTTTCTTCCTAGTTTTGCTTTTAAATTTTCCTAAAATGTTTGAAGAAGTAAACAGATGAAAATAATAAATATCTTTTGAAATTATTCTAATTGAAGCTTAAATACCAACACAATCTTAATTCTAACGAATACTTTCTAATTAACCTTTTTGTATAAAGACAATTACCAAATTGATCGATCCTAATATACATTCTTGCTTCAAATTTGCCTCCAGAAGCAGCTCCTCCGCTCCTTACTCTACTTTCTACACTACAAGATTTTATGTTTTGTAAGTAGCCAACTATAAAATTGAAAATTTGTAGACTTATCCTATATCCTAACTCTCTTTCAGCGCCATGTCATGCCCCGCGCGACATGCACATGATTTTACGCCAAGCTTGCACCAAAGCACACAAAGGAATGGGATTTCAGGGCAAGTATTATGGTGATTCGAGATCCTCTTGTCAAGAGGAACTCAAAGGTATAAAGAATGGGCATGGCATTCTAGAAGTTTCTAGAAGGTTTCACAATGTTCCAAAACATTCTAGAAAGATCCGAAAGGATTCGGAAGCCATGAGATGCATGTGAAAGTCCCTAGAAGATTTTAGAAGACTCTAGAATGTTGCGGAAGAGCGTGGAAGACTATGGAAGCGTCTAGAAGATCGTGGAGCTCTCTAGTGTCTAGGGCTCTCTAGATATGTCTTGAGTCTAGTAAATATTTCTAAGCTGCAAGATAAGCTTGTAAATATCTGAGGATCCTTCTAGAGAACAAATATGGTATAGACAAGTGGTACATTGATAGCCACACGTTGAGGAGGTGCTTGCCTATAAATAAGGGTGAGCCCTCATTTGTAAAGTAAGTTATGTAAAGTCACGCTAATTCATGGTAGACTCAAGGAGTCAATAGTCTTGCAAGCCTTGTAAACGACCTTATGTATAGTGAATATTTCCTCACCCAAATCTCTTGTATCCTTGTTCTCTTTTGCTTGAACCTTTCTTAAAGCGGAATAAGGCTTACTTGGGTGCACTTTGGAGTGTGTTAGCGCCTAAGGCCGGACGGTCTCTGCTTGTGAAACAATAAGGCCATGACAGTCAGCACCAATTGAGAATTAAAGAACAAATTTACCTTAAGATACAACCGGATTTACCATCATCCTTTTAACATAAGAAGAGAATTTGAGAGGATACTAGGATTGAGATATAGACTTACTGACATATTAAAAGAACAAAAACATGCACAAGGTAGATTTTGCTGTTACATGAATTTG
This sequence comes from Boswellia sacra, assembly GCA_013180625.2. Taxonomy (NCBI): domain Eukaryota; kingdom Viridiplantae; phylum Streptophyta; class Magnoliopsida; order Sapindales; family Burseraceae; genus Boswellia; species Boswellia sacra. Next base: position 81,422 of record SNVD02001987.1, on the reverse strand, counting down.
AAATATTTAGATCTTTTAGGTTGCAGCTCGTCTTCACTTTTACAGTAGCCACTTCCACTGGGTTTAGCTCCAATTGTGTCTACTAGACTTTGCTTAGTTGTGGCAATTACATCCACTGTTGATTGAGTATAATCTTGAGGGATTTCATTCAAATCCCAAACAAAGCTACTGGATTGCACATCAGCTGTAATGGAAGGTCAAGAAGGTTGTGGTCTGGGTTCAACTCCATCTTTGTCAATAAGGGTTGGTTTAATAGCAGCAACATCTGTTATATAGTTATCTCAATAAATATACAAATTGGGTTATTAATAAATAGGCCTGATACAATTTTAAGTTAGGCTTATTTAATAAACAATAAAGTGGACCTAATGAATTTAATTGGTTTTAAGGCCTATTTAATACTTATAATACTAGAGTTGAATTAATAAAAAATACATCGTACATGTTCATGCGAATTAAGTGGCCAAATTTAATCACGTATAATCATGGCATGTTTTGAGGTTGAGGATGAAGGAGCAACAGTAACATTTTACAGTACAAATATATGGCTTCAAATACATCACTCCTTACTCTATTTTCAATATTTCTTCTTCTACCTTAACACCCGAGAGATACATTCAATTGTTTGCTCGTTATTTCCTAGAAATGATTGCACCTTGACAGGAAATTTGTTGTCATTAAAGCCTGGAGGTCAAACTGCCATTAACCTATATTGCACCGGAATATATTTCCTAATGGTGCAGAATTTTGTCTTTAAGTCAGTGCATTATTGCACGTCTTAGCAATTTTGTTCGACAAGATTCTGTTCATGACAACTGTTCATCGCATATAGTTCAAACGACTGTTCATCACAGCACTGTTCATGACGAGTCACTGTTCATCGACTGTAGCGAACTACTACTCATCGATACTGTAGCGGATCACTGTTTATTTGTCACTGTAACAGATTGCTATTTCATCGAGCTGCAGTAGAGTACTGTTTGTCACTATAGCAAAGTCATTCTTTGTTAATACTATAACAGAATCACTGTTTATTAGACTGTATCGGAATCACTGTTTCATTGGTACAGTAGCAGAAATAGATGTTTATATGATACTGTAGCAAAGTCACTATTCATCAGTACTATAGCCAGGTCAATATTCATAAGTACTGTAGCAGTCACGGTTACTATAGCAGAATTACTATTTATTGTCTCTTTTTTTTTTGTTATTTCATTTAAATGGTTGAGTGGAAGATTTTAGTTATTTTATTTACATCTTGTTTGAAGTTTGAAGTAATTTACAGCAACATCCATATTTGATCCATCAAAATCGTGATGTACATCATGTAAGTTCCAAACTGTTGATTTACATTCCATTGCTTCGTCCGTGGGCTGAGTTCTTTAGGGAGTGAAGGTAAAAGTTTTGAAATAAATATGTGGAAAGAAAATTAGTAATTATAATAGTAATTGAGAATTATCATTTTCAAATATATAGTTTCTTATTTTAACTAAATAAAGTCAGCTTGTACTATTCTTTTATAATACTAATTGTAATTATTTGATTTACAATGGGCAAACAAATTAATTTTTGTAACATGTAAGAGATTATCATCATCATCTCGGAGATAAGCCTCTACAAATAAATTCAAACATACTCATGGGCGTGCTATTAAACAGAGCACCAAAATTTCTCACCCATCAAAACTAGGGTTGGGCATTTGCCCCGGACCCACCGCGGACCCGGCCGGACCCGGTCCAACGGGGCGGGTCAAGAGCATTCATAGGGGCGGGTCTGGGGCAGAAAATTTCTGCCCCGGCCGGGGCGGGTCCGGGGCCGGGTCTAGCCATTTGGACTCGTAGACCCGCCCCGCCCCGCAAGATTAGGGGTATATTTATAAAATTTTTAAAGTTTAGGACTGTTATGTAATTTTTCAGGTTATATTTGTTAAACTTTTCATATATATAAATTCTTAATAATTTTACAAATAATGCAAATACTTTAATAAAAATGACATTTTAATTAATAATTAATATCTTTTAGTTTATTAACATCAATTTCTTCATATTATAATGAAAAAATAAAATATTTGTATTTTATAATAATTGAATTTGTATAATATATACAATCTTGATATAGATTATTAAGTACTAATTAAATTATTACAATATTAACAAGATTATTTTTAAAATATATATCTATAATATAATCAGTATATTATTTTTTAAATATGTAAATAGAAATATGATAAAAAAATCTTAAAACCTTAAATATATGATTTATTGTAATTTAAATTAATTAATTAAATTATTAATGTTTCATAAATATATAATGTTAATTATTTGGTATATGCCAATAATATTATTGCTATTATTAGATTGAAATTAAATCAACATGTTACTAAAAATTTATTTAATTGTATTATCAACTATTTAAAAAATTATCAATTAAATAATTTATAAGCAATAATACACTTTTAACATTATTTCTAATAAAGTATGTAACATTATTACTAATATAATTAAATGACAATTAATGATAATTAAATATTTATATTTTATAATATATATAATCTTGATATAGATTACTAAGTACTAATTAAATTATTGCAATATTAACATGATTATTTTAAAAATATATATCTTTAATATAATCAATACATTATTTCTCAAATATGTAAATAAAAATAGGATAAAAATAATCTTATAATCTTAAATATATGATTTATCGTAAATTTTGAAATAAATTAATTACTTTAATTATTAATGTTTCACAAATACATATAATGTTAATTAATTAGTATATACAAATCATATTATTACTATTATTAGATTGAAATTAAATTAACATACTATTAAAAAGTGTTAATTAACTAGTTTACAAGAATAATACATTTTTAACATTATTTCTAATAAAGCATGTAACATTATTACTAATAAAATCAAATGGTAAGTAAATATTTATATTTTATAGTAATTAAATTTGTGTAACATATACAATCTTGATATAGATTACTAAGTACTATTTAAATTATTGTAATATTAAAAATATTATTTTAAAAATGTATATGTTTAATATAATCAATATATTATTTTCTAAATATGTAAATAGAAATATGATAAAAATAATCTTATAACTTTAAATATATGATTTATCGTAATTTAAATTAGTTAATTAAATTATTAGTATTTCATAAATATTTATAAGTATTAATTATTTGGTATATACCAATCATATTATTACTATTATTAAATTGAAATTAAATGAACATGTCATTGAAAAATTATTTAATTGTATTATCAACTATTTAAAAATTATCAATTAACTAGTTTACAAGCAATAATAAACTTTTAACATTATTTCTAATGGAATATGTAACATTATTACTAATAAAATCAAATGATAATATACAACTATTTTGATTTTAGTTTGAAGATTTATTATTTTTATGATTGTTGAAAAATGATCATAGTTATAAATGGTATAATTAGAAATTGATAAGGGCGTTATTTGCAAAGATATAAATATTACAAGGGATGAAGTTGAAAAATATAAAGATTATAGGGGTGTGATGTAAAAATATAAACAGTGGCAGGGCGGGGCGGGGCGGGGCGGGTCTGGATCTACTAAAATTTTTTTGCCCCGCCCCGCCCCGCAAAGGGGCAAAGGAAAATTTATACTTAAAAAGACTTCTTGAATTCTCAAGCATATCTTTTATGGGTTTAGAGCAATAAAACACCTAAAAGGAAAAAATTTATACTTAAAAAGACTTCTTGAATTCTCAAGCATGTCTTCAAAAGAAAGAAGAGATGATTATATTCGATAATCAGTGTGTCGCAAAGTGAGGAGAGGGGGTGCTTATATAGAAGATGGGTGAAGCTTAAAAGGGAAGATAGAAGTAAAAAAGAAAGGTTCCTTTCAAAATTTTCCCAAAATACGTAACGAACAGTCGGGTGACTATTGGTAGACTGTCGGTCGACCATCAAATAGTTGAGTGACTATTGGCTGATAGCCTAGCAGTTGTCTGATAGCTGGCTGGCTGTTGGTCAGCAGCTAGGCGATCGTTTATTTTGACCCTCTTTGTTTTGTCATTTTGAATGCAGTCCCTTCCGAGCTTTGCCTATTCAATTATGCATAACTTTTTAATTTCAACTCGATTCATGATCTATAAATTTCTATGAAAACTAGACATCTTAGCAGTATATGATTCATAATTAGATTCCTCTTGGATTAATTTCTGTGATCTTTTGCAGTCACATATCAGTTTTTGAGCCCTTTCATCGAGTCCCTCTCACCTTTCCTTTCTTGGCCTTCCAAGGCATTTTAGTTATTTCCATTACTTGACATTCATCTTCATTCCTTCATCGAGCCTAAAAAATGTAGTGTTTACAATATGCCATAGGAAAGTGGAGTAGTAGAGATGGTGAATAACCAAGATGATGTTTGCCAAAACTATCCAAATAGGAAAGAATTAGGTTGCAAAGTTGTCGTGGGTATTATGGCATTATCGAACTACTACTAGAAGCTCGACTAGGATGACACCGTTCTCTTTAGTATATAGGGAAGAAGTTGTTTTACTTATCAAAATTAAAGTATAGTTCATAAGAGTCTTGACTCAATTTGGAATACCTAAAGAGAAATAGGTAAAAGACAAATACTATGATTATACCAAAAGAGGACGGCCGAAGCCTTCAACAAGAAGAAAAAAAGAAAGCGTTTGGAGAAGGGGATCCAGTGCTCAAACAAGCAAGTGAGCAAGTGAGGTAGCATTTGATCCATGGGGAAAGTTCAGGCCAAGCTAGGAAGGGTTGTTTCTAGTCAAAAGAGTTATGACCAATAGGGCTGTCAAGTTGAAAGATATAGATAGGAACGAGTTCATGGAGCTAGTTAACATGGATAGGCTGAAGAAATATTTCATATTAAAAAAGAAAGAAGAAAAGAGAGAAGAGAGAAAATATCTGATTGGAAAACGTAATAGGGCCAATTGGCAACAGCAGTTGTTTTATTATGCATGTAATGTTATACAACAGTTTTATCTTGATTAATAAAATGAGAAGAATTTTGAGACAAATATCTTGTGAATTGATTTTCATTTTTGTATCCAACAACTAATGAACATCTAACATAGAAAACATAATCCAAAAAGACCGTTAACATCCTTCATGCCTCCTCTTGGGAATAAGAGCATCGCGATATCTGGTACACCAGAGAGGTCGCTGATAAGGATCAAGGACCAAAGTTTGTAAGTGGACCCAGTTCTTGTCATCATCATCAATAACAAGATCAGGGGAGGACAACAGACCATGCAGCATAATACACTATAATCAAACCTCTTACATTCAAGCTAAGAAACAGGCCAAAAGACATCCAAGACTAAAAGAAGGTGGCATGAACACAATCCGATGCTTGAGGCCACACTGACGGCACAAGTGGGATGGTGAATAAAAAGAATTGTGAGTCAAGCTTGCCACTGGCACACAAAAGGCATATATCTCGATGATCATGTGCTGCAAATGTCATCAGAGACACTCCCAACAAATCATGATATCTGATAATGTCTGAAGCCACGCATCCCAATCATTAACCCTCATAAGCTGCCTTGCTTAATGATTCTTCGGGCGATATTGAGACTAGCCAAATGAAGGTGGAGCCAGGATAGCTAATTTCTCCTGCAACCAAATCCAAAGAAAAGAAACTTGTCAAATGTTAGAAACTGGGAGTAATGAGCAACAATTTGAAAAATTGAAAAAGCCATTACCTAAAGAATAAGGATACTACCAGAGAGTTATAAGGTAGCACTCGACCTCACACGATCCATGCATGAAAAGTCTTGGCCAAGATTAGCAGCACCAAAGTATGACCGACCCTTATCTCATATGAGGTTCACTAGGAGAGGATCACCATAGCCATCCTCAGAGATCAACAAAATTACGAAACAAGGTAGAAATAGTGAATCTGAAATTGAGAAATGGAACCTTTCTCAACCACCTCAAGCAATAGGACAAATGCTGTGAAAACAACTTGACCATCTACCGCATGTTGCCTTATCCTAGAAAGGGTGTAGACATTGGATTTTTAAGGTTCAATGATAAAATGAAGATTAATGTTGACTAATAGAAATAAATGAAATGCTCTTGGAAGCCAAACGAAGAAAGGTGAGAAGGAATCAGTTAAAGGTCTTAAAAACTGACACATGAATTCAAAAAAATCATAGGAATTAATCCAAGAGGAATCTGATGATGAATCATATACCATTACGAATCTATAGATGTCCAGTTTACATAGAATTTTATAGATCGCAAATTAGAGTTGAACTCAAAGAATTATATGCAATTGAATAGATGAAGGTTAGAAGAGGCTACACTAAAAAGTCATAAAATAAACACTAGAGTCAAACAGCCATTAGCTATTGACTAACAGCTGCCTGAATGTTAACCAATAGTTGTCCGACTATCTGATAATTGACCAGTGGTTAGCTAATAGTTGACCAACTGTTGGTTATGTATTCATGGAAATTTTTGTTTGGGACCTTCCATAGTTGCTATTAACTTCCTTTTTCAATTCAACCCCTCTCCTATGTAAACACCCCCTCTTCTCACTTTGTAAGACACATCGAGTACACAACAATACAATCATTTGTTCTCCTTCTTGAAGACATGCTTAAGAACTCGAGAAGCCTTTTCTAGTTTAAAATTTTTAGACGTCTTATATTGCTCTAAACTTAGAAAAGGTATGTCTTGAGAGCAGTTCTCTCTTCTCGCTATTCCTTTCTAATTTATTTTTCTTACTCAAAATTAAGCATCATTAGGTTTATTTGTACTTAGAATAAGCATGTTTAGATTTAATTTTAATGCTTAGAAGTGTGTTTAAGGGTTATGTGAATTGTTTAACCCTTGTTTGTTTTGCGAGATGGAAATGCTTATTGAGGTAAGTAAGTTCGCTTTCCTTTCTTTATGTAGAATTATGCTAGAAGTTTACTTTCTTCACGAATGCTTAGAAGCACATTATAAATCATTCTTAAGAGTATATGATAGAAAAACTTATGATTACTTTGAAGTATAATAGGAAATAGTATAGAATAGGTATGAATTACGTTATTGCCCCTTGAATGCTTAGCCTAGGCTAGAATAACCTTGTTTGACTTTGATTGATTGAATTAGGTTAGAAATGCCATGTTTAGGCTAGAAATGCCATGATTCACCATAAATTGATATTAATTATGCTAGAATGGCAATAGGTAGAATTATCAAATCTAGATTGAAGTGCCATGATTTTAGATTATGGCCTTAGTTAGAATTTTAATCTATTGATATGAATACATGTTTGTATATTTAATGTTTAATTGTATAATGCCATGAAGTGTTGGTGGACTCACATTGATGGTGAGAGACCATCACTTAGAATAATTTACCTAATATATGAATCTATACTTGAAGAGGCTTGATAGGCATTGAATAAACTCACATCTGATAGTAAGGAATTCATTATCTATTGAGTCTCAAATTGATTATTTACATTTGATATTTCAATGTATGATTTATATGAATGGAATATTTTGTATTTGAAGTATTTAAAGTAGAATTACATTACGTTATTATTGAAGAACAATTGATGTAATCCTCTTCCCATTTCCTCATGTTTGAAAGGAATTGTACCTCTATTATCCTCTCTCTTTTTTTATATGAATATACAGCTGTCATTGATTGAATAATCATCTCACATCTTTAATAAAGATCAAAATTGGAATCTGTGCAGAAAATTGATCACTTTAGTGGACAGTATAGTAATATAAGTTATTCTAATTTGATAAACCCTAGTAGAGACCGGATTTTGATATGGGCGAGGCAAATGACTCGTACCTAACTTCCTAAACCCATCTCTGAAAGGATGAGGGTAGTTTAGGTCCTGAAATAAAGGATTAGATTACCCTCATTCATTTTTAATTGAATAATTGGGTGGCGGCTCCATTTCTCCAGACATGCCCATGACTCGTTTGTGTTCCCTTAAGTCTCAACAGAGGCTTTGACACAGTATTGTAGTCACAAATTCTCTGACGGGATAAAAGCCCTATTCATAATGATGACTCCATTGGGGATAAGAGAAGTTGATTTTGATTAGGATACCAAATTCAAATACCTCATGTTGATATTTTGAGTCCTTATATCACTACACCTTGCATATAATGAGCACGAATTGCCTAAAAAACTAGCCGCGTAGTATTGGCATGAGAAGTCTTTGGCGCCATTCAAACCCTAGATGATACATGTTAGTGTCACCACTTTTGAGCACATACCATTGAATCGATATAAAAAGAGACTGGTTCAAGGGGCCATCTCTCACTAGAAGAAGCCCAGACTATTGAACCTTTAAGACTGAAGCTCATATAGACAACTCTAGCAACTTCCAATGGGATAAATATCCAAAACCCATGTTGAAATGTGTGTCTATGGATGCAAATTTTCCTTGATTAGAATAACATTGACTCAAACCTCACAGAACCATAAGCGAATGTCATATGTCAAATCACCCCTAAGAATAAAATAGGGGCATGTGCCACAAGTTAAAGTTATCATGATGTTTAGAAGTCATGTTATAATAATCATAGAGAACCTAACATCAACTTGTTTATTAAAGTTAGGTGAGAAAATCTCGCCTTCCCATATCCCATGATGATGACTTGGGAACAAGGCCAAAAATCCTAGAAAAAGAGACTCAACTATACATGGTAGGAGAAATAAGGTTGAAGGGCTGAAAGTATATCTATGCCCTTGTATGAGCATGGATCATATCATGCATACATACATGCATGCATGACATTAACACTTTTGTTTTGTAGCCATCATAGCTTGGGTTAGACAAGGTGGTTGTTTGACAAGACAAGAGGAACCTGTTATTCAAATGGTCACACCTAACAACAAAAATCAAGAAATGACTCAAATGAGGGCTGACATCATTGCTCTTCAACAACACATGGTCCAACTCATTGAAGCTATACGAAATTGGCCTAACTACATGAACCAACCATCGATCGAAGGTGATGGTGGTGATGGTGAGCCAAGGTAAAGATAGGGGGGAAAGCCCAACCAATCAAGATAAGCCTGAATTGATCAAGTAGTTGGCCAAAGATATCAAGAAGGTCTAATCACTCTTAAAGAAGAAGAGGTTGAAAGGAGTCGAAGACCTAGATGATATCTTGCTCATTGAGGATAATGATTTGCTACCAAAGTTTGGCATGCTAAACTTGCCCAAGTTTAATAAAGAGGGCAATCTAAAGATAAATTTGAAGCAGTATGCAACTATCATGGCCACTACTCATTTATCAAAGAAGCATATCTTAAAGTATTTCATGCTATTCTTAGAGGAGGATGTGGTAGTATGGTACCTTAATCTTCTCAAAAGACTTCAAAAAGATTGGGAGGAGCTATCCAAATAGTTAGTGGAATAGTATTACCACAATACCCAATTGGGGGTAACCTTGAGGGATTTGGAAAAGACGTGCCAAAAGCCCAATGAGACTTTTTTAGAATACTTGGTCCATTGGAGGGCTAAAGCTACCAAGATGATCACAAGGCTTGTAGAGGAGGACCAAGTCCGTATAGTGATTAATAGAGCCCATACCTTCACCAGTGATAGACTGACATGCTTTCCAATTAAAACCTTTGAAGACTAAATGATTCGGGCATCTAAATAGAAGATATGAAGTCTAGGCAGAAAAGAAGTGATAGCAATTACCTTAGAAGAAGTCAGAGGCAGCATCATCAAGCTAGTGGGTCTAGCACAAAATATGTTGACGTGAAAGTAGTCGGCCAATAAAAGAAATTCAGTCGCTTGGAGAGACCTTTATCAAAGATCTTTGCAAGATTGAGAACCGAAGGGTTCTTGCAACCACTACTACTGAAAGAGCTTCTAAATCAACTATTGAGGAATTAGAGGCATTATGAGAAGTGTGTATTCCACCAAGTGACCGAACACAAGATCGATGATTGCACTCATCTCTTCCATTAGATCTAAGATTTAATTGACAAAGTCTAGATTCCAACCCAAAAACGTATGAGTCTAATATGAGAAGCAATCCACCACCCAATTACAATCGGGTACCTCCTCTAATGATCAATACGATTGAGTCGAGCTTGACCGAGGAGCAACTCATGACTTCTTTTGAGGTGAGTTGCTCTAGCAGGGCTAAGAGAGCCTAAAAAAGCGAGAGGTCCAAGCATGAACAACAAGAAGATTCCACTAGAAAGGTGACTATAAAGAAGAAGCCCAAGGTTGAATAGCCCAAAGAGATCATTGAAAGGGTGGAAGATGAGCCCATTCCTTTGGTGGCCTAGATTTTCACCTGGAAGGGTAGATGGACTAAAATCGCAGTAAAGGGAGTCAAGCAAAACTTGGAGCTCGAATTTCTATGCTTTAGTGATCATGAGAGGGAGAAACAATCGAAAGAAGAAGAAGAAAAAGTTGAGGTAGAAGAAGAAGAGATCTCCACCAAGAAAAAGTCCACACCATCAAAAGCCTTTGCCAACAAGTGAACGGCTACAAAATGAGCTAGAAGAGGCCTACAACCTAGAAGACGCAAGGTAAAAAAAGGTAAAGAAGCTAGGAAAGGGAAGTGAGTAAAGAGTCTTGTAAAGGAAAAGAACTTGCCAAGAAAATGCAAAGAAGTGAGGGTCATGTGAATAGAGGATGACATCCCCAAAGGCAAGGCCCTTCCAAACTTTTGAGTTGACTTTAGCAGTGATAAAGAAGAAGAGGTGAGAGTTGAGGGAGAAACACTTAAGAGTAAAAGTGAGAATGTCCAAAAAGTTAAAAAGAGTTGTAGATTTTACCATGAAAGGAGAAGGTGAAATTATCGGGAAAGATAAAACCATTGAGAAAGGCAAGAAATTATAAATAAAGAAACCCAAAAAAGAAGAAGACGAAGTTATCAAGCAACTGAAGAAAACCCCAGCGAATGCTACTATTTGGAATTTGTTGACATCATCCTAAAGGCATAGAGAAGCCACGGTGAAGGCTTTGGCGGAGGTAGAAATATCAATGGCTGCTTCTTTAAATGAGATATTGGTTGCCATGGCCGAAAGAGAACCAAAAGGGTAGTAAGAAGGGTGTAATCACCTTCGCTGATGATGATCTACCTTTCCAGGAAAGAAATCACAACAACCACTATTAATCACTGTAGAGATTGGTGGAAAGATGTCTCCTTGCATCATGGTGGATGATGGATTTGCCATCAATATTGTGCCTATAAAGATTTGCACAAATATAGGGTTAGTGAAGATGAACTTGATCCTTGTGAGATGATGATTAGGGCCTATGATGACTCGTAGAAGAGTGCCATTTAGATCTTCAAGGCATTAGTAAAGACTGGGCCTATTGAAGTGATGACCGAGTTCATAGTCCTTAACATTCCAGTCACCTTTATCGCTTTATTGGACTAAGCATGGTTCCATCCACTTGGTGGAGTTCCTTCCACCTTACATTAGAAGATCTGTTTCAATATGGATGGTGAGATTGTGATCATTTATACAAGCTCAACAATTGCACCCGCCACTTTGAGTGTGAAGGTTGGAGAGATACCTTACATGGGAGGCTTCCATGTAGGGGTAGCAATTCGTGTCACACATGTCAACCTATTTAATTATTCGTGTAGAGACATGAAACACATACTCAATACGATTATTAAACGTGTCACACGCATGTTGTAATCGTGTCATTGTTAATTTACATAATTTACTTAATTATTTAATGTAATTATGCATAATATATCATATTCAATATATTTTTATCAATTATAATTACTTTCAGAATATAATTAATTATTAGTACAATAAATTTATTAGAATCATCATAATTTACAATTATGTAATTTAATTTGCTTTATAATATTAAATTTTTCAAGTTTATAATATATATGCTATAAGTAGGTAAAAATTCGTATCATTAAATGAGCTTATATGTTAGGGATTAACAAGATATGTTTAACTATTTGTATCATTAAACGGTTTGGCGTGCTGAGCACTTTCAACATGAATCCGACCCATTTATTAATCGTATATCGTGTTTGTGTCATATTCGTATCCTGTTCACATGTCGTGGCCCAAATTTTTGCCTCTATTTCTATGTAGCCATGATTGATGAAGTCAATCCACTTATTGCTAAAATAATGAAGAAGCAAGGATATTTGCCAAGAACTAGGCTTGTGAAGAATGGACATGGTTTACCATCTCTTCCATATTTTAAGAGCTAAACTTCTAGAAGATGTTTAGGCTGTGTCAGATGGGGTAGAAAAAGACTTTGAGCCCAAGAATGGGAGATACATCAAGTTTGTTTAAGCCCAAGATAAGAACTATGAGAATCATAGGTTTTTTGGGGAATGTTGAAGTCGATTCAAAATTTTCAAAGATATCCTTCAAGCTATAATCTCTAAGGAGGATGACTTAGCCAAAGAAATGGAGTAGATAAAGATCAAGGCTCAAGAACAAGCACCATTAATGGACCTATCGGTTGACCTCGCTGCCTTTATTGAAGAAGGAATTGAATATGTTTTCTATGAAGATGTATTTGTTCCCAAACTCTTTGAAGAAAAGGACACTGTCTATGTTTCAAAATTTGATGAAATGGAAAATCAGTTTACTTACTTGTGTGATGTCTTTCCTAATAGCATTGTCTATCATAATTCACATTTCACAAGGATATTTGGCATTTATACCATTTAACCTCATGACATTAATCTTGGTACAATTTAAATACCTAAGAATATATGTATTACACCCGATACAACTCTTAAAGAGAGAAAGAGAGTTTTTGAAAAATTACTAAAGAAATATGAAGAAGTCTTCGCCTGGTCTTATGATGACATGCCTAGAATTGATAAAAGTATTGCTAAGCACACAATTCCAACATATCTGCACATGAAAATAGTTAAACAGAAGTTAAGGAGGTTGAGACCATAATGGGCTTAGAAAATCAAAGAAGAAGTTTCCAAGCAAATCGAAGCCAATTTTCTAGAAGTAGTGAAGTATCCAAAATGGTTAGCCAATATTATGCCTATACCAAAGAAGGATAGAAGGGTCCAAATATATGTTGATTATCGACATTTGAATAAGACCTCACCAAAGGATGACTTTCCTTTACCACATATTGATGTGTTAATGGAAAGTGTTGCCACCAGTGTGATGTTCTTTTTTGTAGATGGGTTTTTTACTTACAACCAGATAATGATGGCTAATGAAGATAAGATGAAAACAGCCTCAATTGGGGAATAGGGAACCTACTATTATAAAGTGATGCCCTTTGGGTTGAAGAATGCAAGGGCAACGTAGCAACGAATGGTGATGATACTATTTCATGATAGGATGCACAAAAAATAAAAGTCTATGTGGATGACATGATGGTGAAGTTTGAAACTCGAGATGGCCACTTTGAAGTATTAGACAGATTCCTAGAAATGGTGAAGAAGTATAAGTTACAGCTTAATCCAAAAAAGTGCGTCTTTGGAGTTACCTTAGGGACGTTGTTGGGTTTTGTAATAAGTAAGAGTGGGATAAAAGTAGATCCTAACAAGGTTAAGGCTATTATAGAGATGTCATTGCCTAAAACCAAAAAAGAAGTTAGAGGATTTCTTAGGAAGATCGAATACATTAGTCCATTTATTGTCAAATTGATGATAGTTTGTGCACCGATCTTCAAGCTCTTAAAGAATAATTAGCCAATGATGTGGAATGATAAGTGTCAAGAAACATTTGAGAAGATTACGAAGTACTTGCAAAACCTACCAGTTTTGAGACCGCCAAAATCTAGTAGAAATCTAATTCTCTACTTGGCACTTGAAGAGGAAGCCATAGGTGCTATGTTAGCACAAGAAGACAAGAATGGCATAGAACATACCATCTACTATCTTAGCAAGAAGTTGCTATCGTATGAGATAAGGTACAATTATATGGAGAAGACATGCTTAGCCATGGTGTGGCTCTCAAAGAAGTTGAGACATTATTTTCAGTCTTATAGGATTAAGGCTACCTTAAAGGAGGATCCAATGAAGTACCTTTATGAAGCACCATCTTGGTGAGGAAACTAGCAAGATGGCTAGTCCAATTGTCAAAATTTGACATTAAATATGTCACTAAGAAGGTGGTGAAAGGAAGAGTAGTAGCAGAGTTCCTGGCCGTGAATTTGGTCGATGATGATGAACCGTGGGAGTTGAATTTCCCATATGAAAAACTTGGAGTAATCACAGTAGAAGGATGGAGAATGTTCTTCAACAAAACTGTCAATAGAAATGGCATCAGAATATGAGTTATTTTGGTCTTACTAACTAAAGAAGTCATTCATTTTGCTAAGAAGTTGGAATTTAGAGTCATTAATAATATGGCTGAGTATGAAGCATATGCCTTTGGGTTAGAAGTTGTGATCGTGAGAGGCATTAATGAAATAAAAGTATTGGGAGATTGAAACTAGTCATCTCTCAAGCTAATAAAGATTAGGATTTATAGGAAGGAAGGTCGAAGCCTTACCTCAAGCACGTCAGAAGATTGATTGAGAGGTTTAAGTAATGCACCTTTACCCATCTTCCTCGAAGTAATAATCAAATGGCTGATGTTTTGACTTCTTTAGCATCAGTTTGGGTGAGTACTCAGGAGTTGATAATAAGACCACTTATGATAGCACAAGCATAGGGTCCTTGTTACATGGAGCCTCAAATAATGGAAGTCAAAGTGGTTGAGAAGTGATGGTTCTATGATTTGAAGAAGTACTTAGAAAAGAGGATTCTACTAGATAGGGCAAGTGAGAAAGACAGGGCTGTATTATAAAGGTTGGCCAAACAATTTACTTGTCATCAAGGATTGATGTACAAAAGAATGCCAAAAGGGATGCAATTGAGATATGTCGATAAGAAACAAGCTAGAAGGCTTACAAAAGAAATTCAAAGTGGTGTACGTGAGCCACACATGAATGGGTTGATGCTTGCAAAGAAGACAATGAGGAAAGGCTTTTATTGGCTAACCATGGAGACAGATTGTTTCCCATTCATGAAGAGGTGTAAGTAATGTTAGATCAATGAAAATTTGATTCACCAACCACCCTTGGAGCAACAAGAAATGATGGCATTATTGCTCTTTGCTACATGGGGCATTGATATCATAGGCAAGATAAACCGTCAGCCTCTAATGGGAATTGATATGTTGTAGTGGCGATTGACTACTTCACCAAGTGGATAGAAGCTGAGTCCTACAATAAACTTGAGGCAAAGCAAATGGCAAAGTTCATCGAGAAGAACATCATATGCAGATTTGGAGTGTCATATCACCTCATGACTGATAATGAGGTCCATTTCTAGGCTGAGACTAAGGCCTTGTTTGAGAAGCATGGGATTAAACATCATAAGTCATCTCCATATCGACCACAAGTGAATGGAGCGGTAGAATCAACCAATAAGAGCATCAAGAAGATGTTTGCCAAGATAGTGCAGACATACAAAGATTAGATAGAGAAGCTGTTATTTGTGTTATGGGGTTATAGAACAACACCCGGAAGCTCAACGAGCATGATGCCCTTCTCAGTGGTGTATGGTTCAGAAGTAGTCCTACCCATTGAGATAGAAATAAAGTCAACAAGGATTCTGATGGAAGCAAAAAATCCCAATACAAAATGGATTTGTAATAGACGTAAGTAGTTGGCCTTGATTGATGAGAAAAGAATGAAGGGCAGATATCACATGCAATTATACCAAAAACAGGTTGCTTGAGCCTTTAACAAAAGAATAAAGGCAAGAAGGTTCAAAGAAGGGGAGTTGGTCATTAAGCAAGCCGAGACCAGTTGTGTTTGCTCTAAGAGGAATGTTCAAACCCAACCGGGAGAGCCTATTCAGTCCAATGAACATCATGTCCGATGGAGCTGTCATCTTATTAGACATGAAAAGGAATAAGTTTATTGAATACACAATATGGATAGGCTAAAGAAATACTATGTGTGAAAGTGAGAAAAAGAGAAGAGAGAGAGAGAGAGACAAAAAACAATTAATAAAAAAATAAAAAATGATCGATTAATGACAAGAGTTGCCTCATTGTGCACATATAGTTCAAAGAACAAATAGTTCTACTTTTATTAATGAAATAAAATTGTTTGGAAACAAATATACTTTTGAAATGTCTTAGTATTTTGCATAATAACTAAAAGAAAAACATCTAACATCTAAGCTAATAGTGAAACTATCAATGTCGTCTTTGCCTCTTCGTTGGACTATGAACAGGCTCACCATATTGCTCGTGGCACCATCTGGCTCAAAAAACAGGATCAGGAATGGAAGCTTAAAAGGTCACCCCATCCTTGTATTGGTCAACTATCTCAAAGTCGAGATCATGGAACAGATTCCTCTCGATGGTTTGATGTGGCCAAGAATCCTTCACACACTCTAGATAACGGGTGAATAGTCTACCAGGACCGAATAAAGTCAGTGAATCATGATCCTCTACTTAAGTCTATACTGTTGATGTAGTGTTTGTATGATCATAGAATGAACTATGGGTAAAACCTACCAAAAGCATGCATGCAATGTAAGTCTTGACTATCACGTGCTCTAGCCTCCACCATAGACAGTGTCAACGAATCTGAGTGTTCGAAAAAACTCGAAGCTAGTCGGCCCAAGAGAAATGTCTCTCAAGTCTCCTTCTCTTATAAAGTCAAGGGCTGTAATGGGAAATATCCCTCTCAAGTGATGTTAGAATAGACAACCTCTCTTTTAACCAAATCTGAAAAAGAAAAGAAAAGAAAAATAAGAAAAAAAAGCTTGCTAAGTCGAAAACCTGAAAAGACGGCTTAGGCAAAAATTAAGGCAAAGCTTGCTAAGTTGAAGACCTGAAAGGGCAACTTAGGCAATATACCTGAAGAAGTAGAAGACTACCACTGAATCTCTAACTCAGATCCATCTTGATATGATCTTGTTCGATCAATGTCTCAACTAGAATTAAGGGAAATTGTCATAAAACCTGGGTCAATATAAGGAATGATGGTCATAAGATGTGGGTCACCAAGACTATCCGAAGAAACCAATAGAAATTGCACAAGGAGACAGAACTAAAGAAGACAAAGCTATCCAGATGAAGTCCTATCCATCATCTGGAGTAAAGGAATGATAGAAGACAATGTCACTCTGCCACCCCTGGTATGAATGTCCATGGTAGAAATTGGAAAGTTAAAGAAATCAGCAAGATCAAAAGGAAGAGGCACATCTCTCCTCGTAAGAAAAGATAAGGCAACAGCCTACTCAAGATAAGAATGAGTCAGTGGAGGGAAAGCCAGTTAAGCAAAATGAAACCTAATTGAGAAAACCTCAACCATCCTTATGTCCGAATTCGTAGTTTTAAACATCTCGGCTGGCAGGGCTCTCCATGATATCTGTGAACCTTAACCAAGATGCCAATTCAAAACATGCTCTCCAAGATACCATATGCGTGTGTCTGCACTAACCAAAAGTAGCCATGTTTATAAAAATAATGCGTCCAATGCATCATATCATCTTACAGGCTCTTTATGGCGTTCAACTAAGGATTGGCATTCACATACAGCAAAGAAAGAAAATCATATGTTAATTATGATTAGTGAAAATGATAAGGAGACCTTAATCAATATGTAATGTTTACTCTGCCATAAATAAGAGTAAGGACACATTGGAAAGCCATGTTAAGCATATGGGAGTCCTCCACCTCGAGGCGTACCTTGATCTAACAACAATTGCAAGGATATCCCTCTTGAGGATCCCTTATGATGGGAGTGTACACTTGCTTTTTGGGGTCAATGATGAAACACAGACATGTGTTGAGCAATATGAAATTCCCAAAGAGAGCCTTTGAATGAAAATAAAAAGTATGAAAAACCAAAGAACCAAAAACCCAAAAAACCAATGACCAAGTTCAAAAAATCATAGAAATTAATCTACGAAGAATTAGATAATGAGTCATATACTGTTGTGAAGCTACAGATGTCTAGTTTTTGTAGAAATTTACAGTATAAATTGGGGTTTTGTTCAAAAAGTTATGATCAATTGAACATAACTGACTGAGAATTAACTATTCACTGGTAGTACTATTCATGTCGGGGATATTATTCAACCTTTGCTAGTACTATTTAACCGCCGTTGATACAGTTCATCCGGGTGCTATTGAAAGGCACTATTTATCCAAATCCCACATTGGTTTTTTATCACTTTTTCACTCCAAGGAAAGCCTATTTAAGAACACATTGGGCACACTTCTCAAGACCATCCAAAAATCCTCTCTCTCTCCCCCCCCCCCCCCCATATGACACACTTGTGAGAATTCTAAGAAGTCCTTTCCAGTCTAATATTTTCTTGGTGTTTTATATTGCTCTAAACCCAAAAAGGGTACGTCTTGAGAGCAGTTTTTTCTTCTTCCTCATATTTTCTTCTTTATTTTTCTTGCTTAGAAGTAAGAATGTTTAGTTTTATTTATGCTTAGAATAAGCACGTTTAGAATTTATTTTAATACTTAGAAGCATGCTTAGGATTTTATAGAATTGTTTAATCCTTTATTTGTTTTGCTAGATGGATAAGCCCATTATCTCTTCTTTATTAAAATTATGCTTAGGAGTTTAATTTCTTTGCTAATGCTTAGAAACATGCTTAGGAGCACATGTTTAGAATCCTGCTAGGAGAACTTATATTCGCTTGATGTATGCTACGAAATAGCATAGAATAGGTAAGAAGTACTATTATGCCCTTGTATGCTATGATTGATCTTATTGCTTGAATTAGGCTAGAATTGCCATGTTTAGGCTAGAATATGCCTTGAATACCGTGTTTAGGCTAGAAATGCCATAAATTAATATTGAATTACCCTAGAATAGTGATTGCCATGATAGAATTATCGAATCTAGGTCGAAGTGCCATGATACTAGATTATGGTTTTGTTTGATTTATAATTTGTTTATTTAGGAATGTATAAACGTTTGTACTATAATAGAAGTACTATTGTATAATGCGATGAAGTGATGGTGGACTCACACTGATGGTGAAGGACCCTCACTTAGAATGAATGCCTCATTAAATAATGTTTGAATGAACATGTAAGAAGCTTCATAGATGTTGAATAGACTTGCATATGGTGGTGAGGAATTCATTATCTATTGAGTTTTGAATGTATATGAATGTATAGAATATACTTATTTGAAGTATTTATTTTTATAAAGCGATGTAATCCTCTTCCCCTTCCCCCATGTTTGATGGAAATGTAATCCGTTCTCCCCTTTCTTTCTACGGATGTTTATAATTGCCATTGATTAAATAATCACCTAACATGTCTAATAAAGATAAAAATGGGAATGTTTGCATAAAACAAGCAACGCTAAGTGGACTAAGTAATAATACGAGCTATTTTTATTTGGTATTTCCCAAGTGAAGGCCGGATTTATATCCGGGCAAGTCAAAAGACTCGTACCTAATTTCTGAAGCCATCTCTAAATGGATGAGAGTAGTTTAGGTCCCGAAGTGAGGGATCCGATTGCCCCATTCATTCCCAATTGAATAATTGGGTGGCGACTCCATTCTCCATACATGCCTATAGCTTGTTTGTGTTCCTTTAAATCTTGAACGAGGCTTTGACACAGTGTTGTGGTCGCAAACACTCTGGTAGGATAAAAGCCCCATTCACAGGGAGAAGGAAGTTTACCCATCCATTAAGCCCATAACTACACAACATATCGTAAGATGTTAAAAATAAAAAGAAAAGTCACTGAGGAAACACAACAATGAAAAATGACTTACCTTGACCATGTGTGAGAAACCACCAACGGTTGCGTTGATGTTGGCAAGCCAATTCCAGATGGTAGTACAAGCATGATAAAAATAGACCTCCCTAGTTATAAGTAGGAACCACATCTAGGTCCTTCAATGTAGGAAGCAAATGTACCATGCTGGTGTTCGATGTGTTGGCAAATAATTAATGTACTACTCAGCAAATAGAAAATAAAGCTCTTGGTGTCTTGCTACACCTCTTCCTTAGATAGGTCATCTTGTTTAATCCAAAACTACTTCAATGGCTCATAAAATACTAGCATGGGAGTCTTCTGCAAAGGACACATACACAAGAGCCTCATTACTATCGTACTATGCCTACTAACGAGAGCCAAGCAACAATCAAAGGGGACCATCTCTCTTATAAACAAGACACCTATCAATGCACAAAATTCAAGTGGTGTAATGTCATCTTGTCAAAAATGGAAGGTGTGGATGGTTTCCATCCATCTACTTAACAAGGTTGTCACTGCCTACATGTCAATGTGCAGGGACTGTGGAGGAAGCAAACTGGCTAATAGCTCGAAGCTAGTCTCCCTGATCCTCTACAAGATAGTTGGATTCTTGATGTCATCGTACTACTTTCATACGCTGTTGTAAGAACCACCATAACGGAGAATAATCCCCTCCTAACAAAAAGAAAAAAAAGAGATGGGCCATTGCTCAAAGCAAAAAAAAATTCATGGCATGACCATAGTGAAGACTAGGTTTCACAAAAATAACATCAAAGTAGTGAAACAGCAAAACAATAATCAAGTAATGAAATAGCAAAACAATAATCAAGTAATAGAACAACAAACAATAATGAAGCAATAAAATAGCAAAGCAGTGAAATGACAAAAATAATAACAAAGTAGTGAAACAGTAAAATAGTAATGAATCGGTAAAATCACAAGGCAACATATAGTTAATAAAATAGTACAACCATGAAACAAAGGCAGAATAAGCACAACAACATGACCACATCGAAACAACAACATAGTCGAGAAAGGAAATAGACAGCAAGTCAAAATAGCATGATGATGCAATAGAAAAAAACAAGAATAATGAAAAAAGCTCACCCAAGTACGAGTGTGGCCATCCAAATCATTTAGAATGCCATGCTCATTTTTTGTCGAAGCACCCACTTATGTTTAAAAGCTGAGGTACTGGCGTATGCCTCACAAGAATGTTGATCGAAAAAACCATGGCAAAGTCTGAAAAACTGGTTGAGAGTAGATTTTTAGAGAGAAGAATTAAAGGCTTTAGAGGGATAGGGGAAAGTGAGAAAATGAGGAAGCAGTGCAAAGTGAGAAAAAGAAATGGAGGGAATATATACCCTAAAAGAGCCATGCGCGTGTGGGACACACATATGCACTCGTGCTACATGCATGTGTGCAGGACATGCTCATATGCATGCGTAAGGGGCATCTCTCGGCCAATTATTTTTTACCCTCCAACACAGTTTCAAAGACACCCCTCTATCTCATTCCAATAATACCTTCTACTATAAAATTACCAAGGTACCCCTAACTAAACAAAATTACTAGACACCCCTAGAGGACATGGTAATTGCACAAGCATGCCCAAAGAATGTCCTGGCAACAATAACACCTCAGAAATTGCGATGACTACATGAATCTCAATAAAGTCACAAATGTCACAAAAACCACACTGGCACTTGGGGATCTCTAATAGAACCAAAAATATGGTGGTGCACTAGATGCAAATTTTAGGATTTTAAAGAACATTGCAAGCTAATGAAGAACATTGCAAGCACAATTTCTCAATGGAGCAAATATCAGGACTACCCTACATCAAGCAGAGACCTCAACCAACATCAGAATGAAGTTAGATAATGGTCACCAAGACCGATCCCTAATGAAGTCTAAAACAAAATCAGACTGGAGTCATGACAAACAATCCATAGTAGAGCCCATGCAAGATCTGACAACGATCACTAGGACCAATCCCCAGTGGAGCCTAAAACAAAATCAAGATAGGAGTCAACATAACCAAGTCCTTAATGGAGCCCACGTAAATTTGGACAATAGCAATCAAGATTAATCCCCAATGAAGTTTGGAATCGAATAGCAATCAAGATCAATCCCCAATATAATTTAAACAAGATATAGTTAAAGCCGGCATGAGATACAATCAGACCAAGATATAATCAGAGTCATCATTAGATGCAATCAGGCCAAGATGTAGTTAAACCCATCATAAGATGCAATTAGACTAAGATGTCATTAGAGTCGTCATAAGACATAACTAGCCATCATAGGATATAATCGGAGCTATCATGAGATATGACCAGCTAGATAGAGAACTCCTAGCCATCATGACATGCAATCAAAGCTATCATGAGAAGCAACCAATCTGACAGAGGACTCCCAGCCATTATAAGATGCAAGCAAAAAGTTGTCATAAGGCGCAACTCAACTAGCAATGGTCACCTAGCTGCCAAGAGGCATAAAGCAACCAGAACCAAACACCAAGCCAAATAATTATGCTTACAATGTACTTTGTCCATGTTTGCATTCTGTAAACATCTTCAAAGTAGGCTGTAAAACTATAAGCATTGATTTCATTCTTATGGTTTAAACCTGATAATAAGAAGGTTTGGCTTGATGACAAGAACTAGATAAATAATGAGTGTTACAAATTGTTGACTTGGAAAATAGACTGAAAATACCCTCATCACCCAAAAGAAGCCCAAAAATACAAACACACAAACATGAAAACCAAAAATACCAAGCTGGGCCGAAAATACTTAATAAACCCAAAGGAATTTCAAAAAAAGCCCAAAAGCCTGTAACAAAAGCTCGAAAATTCGCATCTGAAAGCTGGATCAAATCGCACGTGAAATGGATGTAAGCGTATGCCTGAATAAATGGGAAAATGCCTAAAGTAACGTCACAGTGCCTAAAAGAGGGAGAAGGCACCTAAAAAATGCCCCAACACCAATGCCACATGTGCACTTCCCTCTTCTAATTTCTATAAATTTGAGGCCATTTCTTGATTTTAACATCAATTGTTCATCTTGATTTTCATAAAAGATTTGTAGAATTTCACTTTGATTCCCCCTTCCACAACTTTAACCCTCTTCTTTTAAGTTTTTAAGCAAACACCCCATTCAAACATCTTCGAACCCTTCTTACTTCAAAATTTTGCATAACCACCCTCATTTTCGACGGATTTTCAAACAACCTATCATAAACACTCAGTACTTGGTAAAATTTGGGGACAAATCACAACATTTTCTCTCCTTCTTTACCATTTTCATTATGTCTTTATGATTCATGTTTAGAATGCATATTAGGTAATTATAGACGAGTGGTGGCGAATCGGCAATGACCGATGGGAAACCACCACTTGAATATTCTTCTATTTTAATATTCAACATTCATTTTATCATGTTTTGTATTTACCGCCTTTATTTTGTGATCATTTACTTTATTCATCTTTTTCATTATCATTTGTTTATTTACCTTCGTTACTTTTCCGCACTTTTAATTTATCACCATTTATTTTACCGCACGTTACTTTACCACACTTTTTAATTTTTGTCATTTACTTTGTTGCATTTTTACTTCATTTTCTTTTACATTCCTGCAATTTAAATTACTACACTTTGTGTTTTCATACTTTACTTTTATTGCACCTTATTTCCTTTAACCTTTTTATTTCCTTGTGAGGGATACCACTCAAGTCTTGAATGATTGCCCAGAATCATTTTTACAAATGCTATTCAATCTATGAATAGTTATCTACTTTGGTCTATAAAAATGTATTGGACTCCATTTAATCGATAAATGGACGTCACAATCAAACGGATTGTGTAGGGAGTCACACATTATTGGACTCATGGATAGCGCGCACTCACCACTTCAAAATAATTTCCATCCCATTTGCTTTCATCCTAACCATCACATCTGCTTTATTTCCTTCCTTGTTGAGATAATATGATGACAGTTGAAATGGGTAGGCTTACAATTGGTGGTGAGAAACCTAGCTTTGTGCAGGATGATAGTATGACCATAAGGGTAATTGGACGGTGGATAGAGCCATAATGTTTGGCAATGAATCCATCTCCAAGTGGTGGAGTCGGTGAGCTTGATGAAAATAGAAGTGTTAACTGTTCACATTTAACTACATTTCATTTCTTATTATTTATGTCAAATTGTTGTAAATTCCTTTCTACTATCCCCCACATTTGTGCTTGACTTATATGAATGCTTATGAATTACCACACCACACATGTGATAATCTTGATAAAATCAGTTGTATGCATGAAAATGAATCCAAGATCAAGCGATGAACACTTAAATATGTATGCTTAATAAGAGTTTAATTCATCATATTACATTAATAGTGTCATTAAATTTCTCAACTTAAGCATATTTGTAGTCTTTACATCTTTTGAATTAACTTTCTCTTAATTTCGATTTTGATATAGGTTCGATAAAATGAACATAACTTTCTATTTATAGATAAGAATGGTGCAAATCTTAATGTTTTGGAAAGCCAATGAAATTATCTACAAGATTGTATTTCACAAGAATCATCAAATTCGGGCTCTTAGTGGACCAAAAATGGGCTTGAAGTGAACCCATCTACAGTTTCAGCCTAGCCTGACCATGCCTTAGTATTTTGACGTATCTCTTGATATACATATCCAAATCGTATGAATCAAGATGTTCTAGAAAGCTGGGAGAAATATCTACAACTTTCATGAAGACATGTGATCAAAATTCTCAATAACTCGATGTCAAAATCAGTGGTCAAAGTCGGTGCACCTAATGATCCCCATTGTCAAAGTTCGCTTAACTAATATTTGACAATTGTTCCTTCGTAATTTGACAAGTTTGCCCCTAAATGTGATATAAATAGAGGTGCCTTGTGACCCATTAGGGCATCTTGGCCTTGGCTGGGATCACTTGTTATTGTGTTTTTCTCTCTTGTATGTTTATGCTATTAACGAATTTTCTTTTTCTTGCAATTTATTTTCTTTCTTTTATAATGTTTTGCTAAATTCTCTTTTGCTAAGGTGAAAGGGTGAAACCCTTGATATGAGAATAAGGCTTGTCTAAACCTTGACATGTGCTTTATAATCATAATCTTTTGTTATTTATTTATATGATTTATATTTATTTCTCTAATCAATCTTGACACCACTTGTAAAGTGGAGGTCTTGATCCACTGTAGACAATCCTTGGCACATCAAATGCTTGGATCCTTTCTAGATGTCGTATGGTTCTTCCTTACTGACATAAGTCTAGTTAGGAACCTTGATTTGTTGTAGATATATGGTGATTGGCACATTGGATGCTTGAACCCATTTACAAGAAGTGGTATAAATATTGGTAACGAAACAAATATAATTCAAATAACTAAAATGGGATACTTATCTTTATTTGATATATCAGAGGTGGATCCCCTAACCTTAGCTTTCATTATTGTTGTGTTAAATCCTCTTACTTGTGTATTTTAATTATTCCCATTTATTATTTATGAACTTGTTCTTTTATTTGCTATGGTAGGTTTTACCTCCTATTTCCATGGATGGTTTTATCACCTTTTGTTAATATCATCTTGATTATTCATATCATATTTGTTTACCTTTTAATTTGTAGTGCTAAAATTCCTTCCTCGTGGATCGACCCCGGTCTCACCGGGTTTATTACTTCAACAATCCTATACTTGGGAGATAATCCTTTTTCGGATGTGTCATCAAGATAGATAGCAATTGATCAATTAATTAAACTCGATAGACCTTAGTGGGGGTCAGACTTCAGACTTTGTCTAAATAGATCAAAGATCTATACCTAACTTCCCGAACTCGACTCTTAATGGATGACAGATGATTAGGTCTCGAAGCAAGGGATCGGTTACCATCATCCAACTATTTCCCATGATTAATTACCTAGCTGGCGACTTCAATGAACTCTAGGAGTTGTCTCCATGACTAGTTCTATGGTACCCAACTATCAAAAACCTTGGACAACAGTGTTATGGTCGCAATCGATTTGGGTGGGATGGAAGCCCCACTCACAGAGATAACAAGCTTATTCATAGCTAAAGACTTCTAAGACTTCTATAACAAGTAAAAACTATGCTAAGAAAATGAAATCCTACAAATATTAAAAATATCTTAAAATACTAAAAATTCTAATTAAACTAGAAAATAATATTTGACTTCCTAAAATAATAAAAACCCTAATTAAAACTAGTCTCTAACTCAAATTGTCCTACATCATATCCCCACCCCATTCCTCACTTGTAGGAACTGGGGCCAGGTGGGGGATCCCAGCCCATGAATGAGGATCCTCGACCCATTTCACCAATTCTAGATTTTTTAATTTAAATTTTTTATTATATTCGTTACATCTTCTATTTCAAAAAATAAAATTATATTCATTAAAATTTGCATTTCACAAAATAAAATATTAAATTTAGATTCAATATTCTACATATATAATTATTAAAATTGAAAGCAAAGTTTATAATAATTAATATTAAGCAATTACTTAAAAAAATAAAACAAAACTACATATAAGATTTATATCTTATATTGTGACATTATCTAAATGCAAGGAAAAGGAAAATTAAAAAAAAAAACTTTGTATCTCCAAAATTTCACTCAAAGTAGAACAAGTTTCATAATATTTAATTAAAGAAAAGAACAGATTGATCACAAGTAGATTTTATTATATTAATTCAATAATAATTTAAAAACATATTTATATTTAATTTATATTTATTTAGGTATATTAATGTCTGTGGAAAAGGGTGGGGTGTGGTAAAACTTTTGAATCCCATCCCTGCCCAAAATTGTGAGTCACAAAATTTACACCCAAATCCATCCTATGCACATTTTATTCACGACTAAATTCACCCCATTAGAGCAGATCCCTACGGGCTTCAAACCCATGGGTTATATTAATTTTTGTAATCTCTAGAAAATTTATGGTAAATAATACAAGGGAGATAAAGAAGGGGATTAGAGAGACTAGGATGAGTAGTTTTCTTGGTATTATTGTTAAGAAAATCAGGAATAGTTATATTTTTATTTATTTTATGTATTTAATTGTTAATGTTGATGCACGGTTTCCGGACGGTCGGGAAGCGGGTCGGAGCTCGGGTCGTACGTCGGGTCCAGTCCTGCGAGCACAGAAAAATAGTCAGGGGTGCCGGCGGTGGTGCCGGCGAGAACCCTCCAACGCTCAAGTCAGTTTCCGGCACTCCGAAATTTTCTGGGAGAATTTCCTAGAGAGAGAAGCTCTCAAAAGTGAAGGAAATTTAGAGAAAGAATAAGTTCAGAAAAGTGTGCATACCTTGAGCAATAATTTGGAGGGTTTATATAGGAGTCAGGATGGGTCATTGTGGGACCCAGATGACGGGCCCAAATTAGTGGGCTTCACTAATGGGCTTACTGAATTAAAAATAATTGAGGCTGGGTCATTATGGGACCCAGATAATGGGCCCAGATAATGAGCTACAGTAATGGGCTTACTGTATTAGAAATAATTGAGGCCCAATATTATTATGGCCATAACAGTAGTCCCCCCGGCCCAAGTTGACCAATGGGTCGGCGTAGGGACTATTTCTGGGCTATAAATTAAATACATTAGGAGAAGGCCCAAACAATGAGTTCAATCATACATATAAATCTAATGCGATCTGATCCCTAAATGGGCGTTACGGAGATAGAAATTATATAATTAACAAATATGGTGTAGACTTTTCCGTCTATATAAAATCTCTTTAAAATCTCTCTGTTTTTTTTTTTTCCAATGAATGTTATTCAAATAATGCATGGGGTGTTCCGGACAACCAAGTAAAATTGCTTCCGATTTGAAGCAGTAGCCAATAGAATGGCTTATGCTTAATTCTGAATATGCATATGGCTGCGCAAGAGCATGCACGCGGGAACAAAGGCATGCTTACTGCGGACTCGTACAGGATGGGCGAGAGGCGATCTTCCAAAGGCGAGGGGAGAGTCAGGCTTACGGGGGCGCGCAAGGGTCGCATCAAGCTCGCGAGGGCGAGCTGTGTGCTGCTTGCCCGCGGGGGCGAGCTGCGCGCAGCCTGTCCGCGAGAGCTAGCGCGCATGAGCGCTCAGCAAGCTCGCGTGGGCGAGCTGGGCGCTGCCTGCTCCCATGCATGCAGTAACAACGCCCAGCCTGCAGCCCCTTCCCCAAGCCACGCTGCCCACAGCGCCCATGCCCGCTTGCTTGGGCGAGTTCGAGAAGGTGAGCGCGCAAGGAGGAAGCGGGGCGTGCTGGGCGCAAGGAAGAAGCAAAGCGTGCTGGGCGCAAGGAAGAAGCGAGGCGTGCTGGGCGCAAGGAAGAAGCAAGGCATGCTGGGCGCAAGGAAGAAGCAGGCGAGCTGAGTGCTGGGTGAGTTGCTGGGCAAGGGCCTGGTGTGCGCAGGGGCAAGCGAGGCGAGGTGCGAGCCTGTTGTACGCAGGGACGAGCGAGGCGAGGGCTGGGCGCCTGGGCTGCTCGCATGCATGCTGGGCGGCTTGCGTGCGCGCTGGGCTGTTCGTGTGCGCGCTGGGCGCTGGCGAGCTCCCGTCGCGCTGGGCGCGCGGAGGGTGAGCCTTCGAGGCGCTGGGGGCGCCGGGGCGGCGAGACCCAGAGATGGGGCTGCGCTGCATGCGGCATGCAGTGTTATACGCCCAAGGACGTCGTGGAGAAAATTCGAATAAGTGCGGGGGCGTGCCAGTAATTTTTGAAATTTCATTTTATAACTTTGGGGGTGTTGCTGAAAAATTTCAAAACTTTTATTTAAAATCGCGGGGGTGTTTCTGCGAAATTTTAAACCTTTATTTAATTCGCGGGAGTGTTTCCGCGAATTTTCAAACTTTTATTTTTCTCCGCGGGGGTGTTTCCGCGGATTTTTAAACTTTTTTTTTCTCCGCGGGGGTGTTTTCGCGGATTTTTAAACTTTAATAATTTTTCCTCCGCGGGGGTGTTTCCGCGGATTTTCAAACTTTAATAATTTTTCCTCTGCGGGGGTGTTTCCGCGGATTTTCAAACTTTTATTTTTTCTCCGCGGGGGTGTTTCCGCGGACTTTCAATACAATCCCCCCAGCATTTTTTTTTCACCTCTTCCCTCCTTCAGTAGACTTGGTTTGATGACTAACGATCCCTTTTTGACTGTGCAGATGGCTAGAGTAAAAACCACTGTGAAAGTGCTACGGGGGAAATCGAGTCATCAAACCCAGTCTTCCAGGGACAAGAATCCGGTGACCAACCGCAAAGAAGTTAATGAGTTTTATCAAAACTTCTTCGGTCCAGGGACAAGAATCCGGGACAGAATTCTATCAACCACAAGGTGGTAGATACTGAGGGGGATAGCGACTGGTCGTCCTCCGCTTCCTCAGATAGTGAACCAGAGGTTGAAAAGCGGTGGGAGGCCGACCGCATTGATAACCAACTCCCGGGCGATCGATTAAAAATATATAGAGCCCATTTCCTTATCCCGGCCTAAGTCATCCTGTTCCTTCCAAGGAAAGGCGATCGGTGGAGTAGGCCACCACGAGGTGTCATTGGTTTAAGCCTAGAGCTATTAAGAGCTGGTCTTCGGGTGCCTTTTGATAACTATGTTCGTCGTATGCTTGATGCCATGGGCATTGCCCCTACCCAACTGTCGGCCAATGGGTGGAGGCTTCTGATAGCTGTCCAAAGTTTATTCAGAAGCGCAGGCCTTGGTGACCCAACCACCAACCATGTTAAGCACATTTTTGCCATTCACCCACCGAATGGAGAGAAAACGAGTTACTACTATATATCCCAGTGAGGGAAGACGGATGACCCCAACCGCCTTTTTGGCATTCCCTCCCATGTGAAAGAATGGAAGTATAAGCAATTCTGGTGTGGTGGCGGTTGGAAGTATCAAGAAGGTGCTCGTCCAAAGGGGGAGAAGTTGAGGATTAGGAGGCGTTTTGGTTTTTGTGGTACCGTATTATAATGACTCCCTATCCGTCTTTGTTATGACAACTCTTGATCAACTGACATTCTTTTCTGTTTTCATTGCAGCTTCTTAGACCAAACGTCCGCTGTTATCTCAGAAAGAGAGAGACGACTTGCAAGTGGTACTCAAGCTACCCGTGGACTCGAAGAACGTGCATAGCCTCACTGATCGGGAGCAGTTGGTCCATCTTGGCTTATCACCTCCCATTCCTCCGGAAGGTAAGCTTGATTATTACTTTTCGATCTTACTTCATCAAACATGTGCTTGTTGTCTTACCAGTTTAATCTTCACGCAGGACTATTTCCTTTACATCCTACCAAGAAGCAGTTCGCTCAACTTGTAGCCAAGATGCCGCTTAAGCCCTTCACTCATGACGGACCCAGTTCTTCCCAGAAGAAACGGAGCGGAAGTCCTCCAACTCTTGGACCCCCGAAGAGGAGAGCTAGTGGTCACAAGGAGATTCCCGTACGGAAGCCGGTTCCTGATAGGTCAACCTCCGTTCAGCCTGCGGATGAAGGAACATCCACGAGGCCTACTGGGAGCAAGTTATCCTCAGCCTCTCAACTACCCAAGCGTTTTACCTTTGACAGTACGGGCTTTCAGAGTGGCTCAACATGTGGAGACTACCTTCGGGAATTGTCTCAAAGCACTACACGCCTCATGCCTACCAATGTCTTTCCAGAGAATGTAAAACTCACATACTTTGATGCGATCGCTGTCGGGATGGGCATCATACTTCAGGTTAGGCTTTACTGAGACCCTTCCTTCCCTTTTTTATACTTTTGAAAGTCATGCCTTAATTCCTTCCCTCTCTTTGCCCTTCTTTCTATAGGCGACAGGGCCCTTAGCTCAAGGAGAGTCTACCAACACCAACCTCCTCAAGGAGGTTAACCATCTCACTTCTGAGGTTGATGATTGGAAGGCGAAGCATCTAGTCTACCTTGACAACTTAATCAAAACGGAAAGAAAAATGGCAGAGATGAAGGAACAGATGGGCAAAATGAAGGTAGACTTGTCCGAAGGCAAGAAGGAGGCAGCTATCCAACATAAGAGGGCCAATGATTTTGGCCAAGAGCTTCGAGAGAGGGCTGCTGCTGAGCAAAGTAGGATCGACAAGGCAGTTGCTCGCTTCCGTAGGGGTCGCATCTACCAGCAAGCTATGGAACGCTCCTATATTGATGGAGTCAATGGGGTGCGTAGATGGTTCCATGACCGCTACCCAGGGATTGATCAGTCTCCCATAGCTGAAGAGTTAAACTTGGTGGCAGAGGCAGCAAACTCTGATCCCGAGCAATTCCACCGCCTCATCCTTAAAGATGAGGATTACGAGTCGACATTGGACACAGCAGCCTGGGAGGCCAAGCAAGGCGACTCTACCTCATCGTCTTAAGACGAAGAAGGAGGTGATGAGGCCACTTCTTAGAGATAGTTGGAATTGTTCCAACTAGGTAGATGCTCATTCATAGGGAATAATCATATCAAGGCTGCTCTCTAGGCCTTGACTTTACCTTTTACTGTCTTTACTTTCAATTCAATGTACTAGGTGAGGATGTGTGGCACCCCTCAACCAATTTTGATATAATAAGAACACTAAAATTTTTTTTTTGGTGTTGCACTCTTTTGCTCTTTTCATCTTATTGCAATTTGATCATACATGTGCTTTAAGGATGTATAATCACAAAAATTCTGAATAAACTGAATACTTTATTGATGATCTCTTTATTGGTCTCCCTATGGGAGTTGTTACACATGCATAAGCTCCTGGGCGGAGTTACTGCACATATAGAGAGACTACGGGTAGTACTTCTTCAAGTGCTCAATATTCCATGGATGACGGAGCGACCTCCCATCCATGGTGACCAGTCTGTAGGTGCCTGGTCGGATGACTGCTTTGATAATTTACGGACCTTCCCAGTTGGGCCCCAATGCTCCGTCGGTGAGATCTTGGGTACTTCGTAGTACTTTCCCACTTAGCTTATGCCCACGGAAGGTTCTCCTCGAATTATCATCAGCTTATGTGCCTTCTCTTTAAAGGCCATGTTGTAGCACTCTCGAGAAGTTCGTTGTTCACCTCTAACTTCCCCTATCCCGGCGGGTGTTGGAAATTTCAGGACATGATGATAGACACCCATAACGGCCTTAAAGTCGTAAAGCGACGGCCGACCAAGGATGGCGTTATAAACTCCTGGATGATCTACCACGAGAAAATTTACCATCCTGGTTGTCTGTAGGGATCCTTCTCCCAAGGTTACAGGTAACGAGATTACTCCTTCGAGAATAACCTTCCCTCCAGCGAATCCCATCAGAGAAGTTTGGATGCCTCTCATGTCTCTACGGTTGAGACCCAATCGGTCAAATGCATCCAATGACATAATGTCAGCTGAGCTCCCGTTGTCAATCAAGACTCTCCGTAGCCTTTTATTGGCCACTATTACCGTGAGGACCAAGGCATCACAATGAGGATGATGGATACCTTGCGCATCTTGAGGTGAAAAAGAGATAACACCATGATTCCTAACATTAGTGGAGGAGGTTGTCAAGTTGACTTCGTAGCGAGGGAGGTCATATCTCGCTTGCCTGGCTAGGTGCCTTCGAGCTTGGGAGCTCGAACCAGCCACCACTCCCCCAAAAATTGTGGCTACTTCTTCTAATGGTTCCTTCCCTTTGTCATTCTTGTTGGATGGTTCAGGGGGCTGATAAATGTATTCCTGTAGTTGGCCATCCTTGATAAGACCCTCGATTTTTCTCCTTAATTCGAAGCAGTCTGCAGTATTATGACCATGGGCCTGGTGAAAATGACAATACTTTCTCTTGTCTCTTGTTTTTGGATTCGACCGTAAGGGGGCAGGTTCTTTTAGCAAACCTTTATCTTTGATTTCCTTCCAAATATCCTGCTGTGGCATAGTAAGCAACGTGAATGTACGGTGCTCCTCCTGAGGTTGGTCATGATGCTCTTGGCGGGGTCGTGTGGATGACCCTTACAACAAGAGACGATCATTTTCGAATGTATCTCGTGCAGAGCGTCGATCCGGAATCGACCTTCGATTTCTATCATGAGATTCTCTTATATGATTATCATATGGTCGTCTATCTGCATGTGAGGAATTAGGTACCACCGGAGTCTGCCCAGGGTAATTTGCTTGAAAAATTTCCTCTGCATCAGCATGGCTAGAGACCCTTGCTAATGCTTCTTGATATGTACGTGGGAGGTTAACGAAGAATTCCCATGCTAGAGGGAGCTCCCCTCTGATTCCTTGAACCAAGCCTTGCATAGCGTAACCATCATGAAATAGATCCACTCGGGCAACCTCCTGCTGATATCTGTCTAAAAATGCATGGAGGGATTCATTACGACCCTGCTTGATTGAAAGAAGGCTCTGCGCTGGTCGACTTCTCGTTTTCATGTTGCTAAAATGTGTGAGGAAATTATGGGCAAGATCCTCAAAGCTGGAAATGGATGCAGCTGGTAGCCTTCCATACCATTACTTAGCTGATCCTCCAAGGGTAAGAGAAAAGGTTCTGCACATGATTCCCCCTGAGACCCCTTGTATCTCCATATGAGAAATAAAAGAGTCTAAATGCTCTCGGAGGTCCGTCGTCCCTTGGTACAGCTCAAGTTGCGGCATCCAGAATCTGGATGGGTATCTTTCCCTAAGGATATCTTCAGCAAAGGGTGATTCCCATTGTGGACGACCATCTTCTTCTCCTCCTGAACGCTTAATCAACTTCTCCAGTTTATGGATTTTTTCATCCATTTCTCGCTTGAACTCCGCATAATGGTTATCTGATGTTTCCTCCTCTGAGACATCCATTGGGGCAACATCTGGGCGATGATTCCCGACTCTAGGTTGCGAGCTGGGGCGATTTCTTTTTGTCTGGTAATTACCCCCTAGAGCGTAAGGACCATGATAGGAATAGGCGGCTTGATCAACATTACTTCCCCTTCGTATCTGCTCAACGCTTGTATGGCACTTCTTGTTCAGAGAGTGTCGAAGGTCTACTGCTGCTAACTGTTGTTCAGATATGATATGCGAAGAAGGGGGAATCTGTGGGCGACCTTCCCCTCCTTGAACAATAGGATGGGGAAGATTCGGTTGAATGACCTGATGGCGAGGCAATCCAGTAGTCTGGGCGACTAAATCAGGACGCCCACCAACATCTGTCTGGACGTTAGGTACTACCATGGCACTCATTGGGTTATTCACAGCTGTGTTTGCAGCCTGCTGAGCACTTTGTCCAAATGCTTGGTTGAACATAGTTACCATACGACTCATCTGTTCACTGAAATTTCGCATGGTATGTTCCATGGTAGTTAGTCGATTCGTCTTGCCCTTCCTTGGTCTTCTAAGTGGAAGTCGGGGTGCCTGAGGTTAGGCCCCACCCCAGAGGATATCACTAAAGCTCTCCCCATATCAACTACCCTTCGGCGTCGGGGAGGCGCTTCAACCTCGATTTCTTCGTCAACCTCTAGGGAGGTTGAGTGTTGGGATTCGTGACTCATGATGAGTTTGAGTACGTTTGGATAGGAGCAACAACTAAAGAGGCTTAGATTGTCGTTCCCACAGACGGCGCCAACTGTTGATGCACGGTTTCCGGACGGCCGGGAAGCGGGTCGGAGCTCGGGTCGTACGTTAGGTCCAGTCCTGCGAGCACAGAAAAATAGTCAAGGGTGCCTGCGGTGGTGCCAGCGAGAACCCTCCGACGCTCAAGTCAGTTTCCGGCACTCCGGAATTTTCTGGGAGAATTTCCTAGAGAGAGAAGCTCTCAAAAGTGAAGGAAATTTAAAGAGATAATAAGTTCAGAAAAGTGTGCATACCTTGAACAATAATTTGGAGGGTTTATATAGGAGTCAGGATGGGTCATTGTGAGACCCAGATAACGGGCCCAAATTAGTGGGCTTCAGTAATGGGCTTACTGAATTAAAAATAATTGAGGCTGGGTCATTGTAGGACCCAGATAATGGGCCCATATAATGGGCTACAGTAATGGGCTTACTGTATTAGAAATAATTGAGGCCCAATATTATTATGGCCATAACAGTTAATAGTCTTTTTTGTATTTTTATATTACTGTTGAGTACGATACAGCGGTAAAGATAACTTTTCATAGAAATTTCTTTTGTCATCTGTTTACTCTTCTGAGTCATGACTGTTTGAACCTTTATATTACAAAAATATTTCTACAAGGAAAGGATATGGCTTGGAGACAGTGTACATAATTTTATTAATGATAACAGGGAAAATGGTATTTTGACGTGCGATTGTAGCTTGTCTACCACTATTTATTTCGTGCTCTTTCGTTTCATTTGCTTTGCTTTGTAACTTTCATTTACTTAAAACATAGTATTAATACAAAGTAATAAGTTGAAGAATCTCTCTTCTTTAACATTCATTTGCACTTTCTTTATAGATATTCAAGAAAGACTTTATAAAAGTCATTATTTTATTATGTCACTTACAATTTTGATTAATAGATTGTACTCTTCTAGGTTGTGACTTTCTTGAACCTTTCTATACAAAAATAGTTGTATAAGGAAAGGAAATGACTTTTAGACAACATATGTAATTTCTATTAATGATAATAGGGAAAATGGTATTTTGACCTGTGATTGTAGCTTGTCTCCCGCTTTTTATTTCGCGCTCTTTCGTTTATTTTGCTTTGCTTTCTAACTTTCATTTAATTAAAATATAGTATTAGAGCAAAGTAATGAGTTGAAGAATCTATCCTTTTTGACTTTCATTTGCCCTTAATGTATTGATATTTAAGAAAGACTTATAAAAGTCATTATTTTATTATGTCGCTTACAGTTTTAATTTATTATAGATTGTAATCTTCTTAGTTGTGACTTTCTTGAACCTTTATGTTACAAAAAATATTTTCATAAAGAAAGGAAATGAATTGGAGACAACATATATAATTTTTATTAATGATAATAGGGAAAAAGGTACTTGGACGTGTGATTGTAGCTTGTCTCCCCCTTTTTTTTCGCGCTCTTTCGTTTCTTCTGCTTTGCTTTCTAACTTTCATTTTGAATCATAATATTAATACAAGATAATGAGTTGAAGAATCTCTGCTTTTTAACTTTCATTTACTTAAAATATAGCATTGATTTGCTTTCTGTAAGTGTGTGCATGATATGAAGATCACTTATTCAAGAAAGCTCATTGCAAGTGCCATTGCAGTGTGGTGCTACCCATTAACGAAAATGGAGGCGACTCAATTTAATAATATAAATAAGTAAGCATTCATGTGAAAGCTGAAATGACGTCCGTGTGAAAACTAGAGATCAAGTCACTTAAGAAAAATGTACCTTTTATATTAGTACTTTTAACAAATCACTGCATAAGAAACTTCAATTTCTAATTAACCAGGGAATAAATAGCATTACCATTGCTCAGAACTACTTAACAATGCAGTAGGGTTAGCATCGAAGACGTCGGAGAAAAAAAAAACAAATATTTACTTATATACGGAATAAATTTTTGACTGAATTTTTAAGGAGAATGTAGAAATATAACTTTTCTTTTTATGGTCGTAGAAAGTAAAAATAGTAACTAAATTGATTCTATTTTAATTATGAAAGGTGTCCAACTCAATTAAAATATTTACTTTCAAATTTATTAAGTGGATACTTTTTTTTTTAAGAAAAACAGTTTATCTTCATTATGAGGAAGTTGTTAAACGTCCTCTTGTGACTTTCTTAGAAATCCTTCTGGCTTCGTCCTTTCAAACTTCTCTTTCCTGCCTTGGTCCTTGCACAAATCGCGGTAGGCGGAATTGATTCGGGACCGACTAGGCTTGTATGGACTCAAATTAAATCGAAAGGTTCAATATATCTCTCATGTGGTTGCGGGCAACATAAATAAAAAGAGGATATATATAATAGAGAGGAAAAAGCAGGTAATCGAAGCTTTCGATTAAAAGCGTTAAATAAGAGATATCCGCTTTCTCTTTATTGTCGTCAATCAATCCAGAATTATTGGCTCCACGCTATCTTTGCCGATACTCTCTATTAGAGGTTAAAGAGTATTGTTAATTTGCTTGGGTTTTTGTCTCGATCCATTTTATAACTCGATGTCTTTGAAAAGCCAGAAGTAATTAGAAATGT
Organism: Boswellia sacra; assembly: GCA_013180625.2. Classification (NCBI taxonomy): domain Eukaryota; kingdom Viridiplantae; phylum Streptophyta; class Magnoliopsida; order Sapindales; family Burseraceae; genus Boswellia; species Boswellia sacra. The sequence goes on along the minus strand of SNVD02001987.1, from coordinate 44,571 downwards.
AAAATGAAAATAAAAATTAATAGAGTTGTGCTCTTATTGCGAAAAGATGTTTATATGTACTTAATTAAAGATATGGAGATTGAAAATTAGATAGTGCACATCAAATTTAGGAGAGGATTAGACAGTGAAAGGTTACAAGAGGAGTTCACCTATAAGGAAATTTATATATGTACCTATAAAGATGTGAAAAGATTGAGTTGTTTAAAACCAATATTAAGAGGATTGAATTTCTACTGAAAAATTGCATAGAAGCAACTTTTTTTTTTTTGAAAATTGCACAAAAGCATATTTGAAACAACGAAATTAATAACATATAAAATAAATGACACTATATAACGAGATAATAACATACATGGACTTGCAAAACCTATATACCTCCATCGATGAAAGAGAAGCTCATTAGTTAAAACAAAAATAAAGGTGCTAAGATGAAAATCTCAAGCACCCCCTTAGCGTTTCATGATGGTTATACCGTTCAATAGAGTGTTAGATAATGATCACTTCGTACTGATAATGTTGCTAGATGCAAAGCTACAACACTTATGGCCCACTGTGGCCAGCTGGCTATGGTTGCTGACGACACAAAATTTAGATTTTCAAAATTTTTAATTAGTTATTAATGCAAGTTTAATTTATCGTATATAACTATATTATTTATTTTGTAATTACGTAAGTTGCAATATTATACTAACCTGTGCTATTGAAAATACGAATGATAAGAAAACTGGATCCAACCCTGTTGATTGGACCAAGGGCCGATTCGGGTTTGTTTGTCCACTTACCTTAAGGGTGGTACTATTTACCCTTAACAAATAATCCAAAGAAACCCTATTAAGAGAAAAGGACCCCATTCAATTTTTTTTTTGAATTATTAGCATCCCATTTAATTCCAAATTATTCTTTTACTTTTTTTTTGTTTTAGAATGCATCCCATATGAAAGACTAATATTCATCTTCTGTAAGAAAATAAGCAATAAGAATAAATTTTTCTCTTGTTTGAGTTTTACACATATTATGTTTGGGTTATATACAGATACCGTGTCCTTGTCATAACCTAAAATCTCTTATTTAGAGACTCTAAGGGTGATTAATTAAGAAAATAATAAAAAGACATCATTAATATCTCTCTTTTGTTTTTTTCCAATATCATTTTCTAATTTACACATATATTTATACATATCACATGAATCCATTACAACATCTAGCTATTTGTTCAAGATAAACTTTACATACGTCGTGACTAAACTTAGTACATAAGTTACTAATTACATAACAAAATTTCTTATCATGATCTAGGCTAAGTCAAAACATTCCCCAAAACCATCGTATGCATATAAATGTCCAAACTCCCTAGGAAAGCTCTGGAACACTACTAGTACGAATATCTTTTTGTGTACCTGTGGAGGGAGGGAGTGAGCATATAGCCCAATAGGAAGAATTCTAACATTATACTAAATCACAAGCATTCAAACAATTACTTAATTACACAGTTACACAACCAATTACAATAAGTCATACAATCATTCTCATTCATACATCAAGGTATCACTTATTCAATTAACAATTAAATTTTTTTTTTCATCTAATGTTTCCCTTAGACCCGTATCCAAACGGCCCGTCTAAGGTCTAACATCTCAAGTTTATATTCGTGTTCCCCTTGGATCCATATCCAAAACGGCCTATCTAAGGTCCAACACTAAGAATTTTACATCCGTATTCCCCTTGGATCCGTATTCAAAACGGCCCATCCAAGGTCCAACGCATATACTTATAAGCCTTTTAATACAATTATAATTCCATATTTGAAAAAGCTATTGATACCAAATTCCACACCCCAAGAAATTAATTCTAAGCTTAAACCATATTATTCATTCCATTCCACTACACAATGCAACTACTAATCTTTAACTTTGAAAATTTGCTATAATTTGTACACTCAACCAATTTAAGCGAGACCAATTGAAAATGAGAGATTCAAGTGTCTAGACCCAAATAAAATGTAATCTTTCTAAAATAAGTCCCAAGGCAATACAGTTTTTATGAAAAATCCAAACCTGCCACTAAACTAGTGAAATTTCTAGGATTTCAAGCTCAAATTAGAAAAATCGCCAAAAAGTGTAGAAAAATGATTTTCAGGTGATTCAACTTGGAAATGAAAGCTTATGAAGTCTATTATAAGGTAAAAAAACTAATTTTACAGAATTAACATCTAGTGAATACAGAGTTGTGAAAATGTCTAAGCCCTTCAGATGAACAATGCAATTTCCAGATTTCAACTTCCATTTTCAAAAATTCACCAAAATTTCATTTCAAATCCAAATTTAGTGAAACTAGTACTGAATTAAAGCTTGACATGTCTAATATTCAAAAAAAAATGAGATTTCCCAAAACTAGTCTCAAAAGATACAAATTTGTGAAAATGTTCACGTCTGTTGGATGAACAGTATCATTTCCAGATTTCAACCTCCAATTTCAAAAATTCACCAAAATTTCATTTCAAATCCAAATTTAGTGAAACCAGTGCTGAATTAAAGCTTCACATGTTTAATTTTGAAAAAAAAAAAAGGGATTTCCCAAAACTAGTCCCAAAAGGCATAGATTTGTGAAAATGTTCAGGTCTATTAGATGAACAGTACCATTTCCAGATTTCAACCTCCAATTTCAAAAATTCACCAAATTTTCATTTTAAATCCAAATTTAGTGAAACTAGTGCTAAATTAAAGCTTGACATGTCTACTTTTCAAAACAAAAATGGGATTTCTTAAAACTAGTATGGAAAGATGCAGATTTGTGAAAATGTTCAGGTCTGTCGGATGAACAGTATCATTTCTAGATTTCAGCCTCCAATTTAAAAAATTCACCAAAATTTCATTTTAAATCCAAATTCAATGAAATCGATGGCTATTTAAAGCTTCATATGTCTATTTCCCTAAACAAAAGAAAAATTATATAAATTGTAGTACAAAAAAATGCAACAGCTCAAAGAACATAGAACAGTCACATAAACTATAACTTCCATCAAGAACAACATCTCCTTCACTTCATAAGCGCATAATTTGACAAATACTTCATCATCCAAGTAACAAACAATCAATTTAACAATAAATCACATACATTGCAAACCCAAATCAATTAAAACAATATAAATAAACAATAAGATTTAAGTATAGTGCTAGAGAATCCTTACTTGGTTTCCAAGCCTAGCTAGACGCCCCTTTTATTTTTCCCCTTTTTCTTCCCTTTTTTTTCTTTTCTTTTTCTTCCTTCTCTCTCCCTTTATCCCATAGCACCCTCCTCTTCTATTACAAAATGAAAGAAAAATGCCTCTTTTGAAACTGTAATGCCTCTTATATATATACAAGGCTTTAACCTATGGGCCTAAGTTCACTTACTTCCAATCAAAGCCAATTTCATCCTTACCATTTGCTAACACAAGCCCACAATTATTAGTCCAACCCAATCCTCATTTATTAAACATGGTTTTATAACTATTTCATGGCCTAAAGCCCATCAAAATCAAATAAAATTATTCAAATACCCTTAGGCATAGTTTCTAAAATTTGTAATATATATTTTTAGATACATATTTTGGAATTCTACAGTCCTATTCTTTAGAAATAAATTATTGACTTAGATTTAGTCATAATTTAGTTATTTAATATGGGTGATCTTAGGCATTAGTTATCCTAGTATTTTTATTTCTCCACAAGTTTGCGGTAGTTTAGTGGTAGGTTGTGGTCCTATATTCATGGATTCACATTATCATTTAATTGATGTAATGCCTATGTAACGGTTATTTTAGTTTGAATAAAGTTATCCAGTTATTTACCTCTGTTAAATACATTATAGCAAACTTTTGTTAAGTTATTCATAACGTACGACATCAGAATTCTGCAACTTCGTGTTAGAGTGTGTAACAGTGGTATCAGAGCTATGGTTAGCCAACAAGAGCCATGTGAGAGAGCTACAAGAGAGAAAAAGTGAGCTTGAGAGTCACTTTTACTGTAGGAGTAGCCATGGCTTCAGAGAATTATGTACAGCCCACAATTCCTCACTTTGATGGTCTCTATGATCATTGGAGCATGTTGATGGAGAACTTCTTGAAGTCTAAGGAGTATTGGCAGGTTGTGGCTACTAGAATTATTGAACCAACAGTTGGAGTTACTCTGATGGATACGCAGAAAGCAGAGCTTTAGGGGCAAAGGTTAAAGGATCTCAAGGAAAAAAACTATTTGTTCCAAGCTATTGATCGCTCTATCTTGGAAACAATCCTTAACAAGGATACTTCCAAGCAAATTTAGGACTCCATGAAGAAGAAGTTCCAAGGGATAGTAAGGGCAAAGAGGGTACATCTTCAAGCGCTTCATGCTGAGTTTGAAGCTTTACGAATGAAGACGAATGAATTGGTTGTAGATTACATCTCGAGGACGATGACAATTGCAAATAAGCGACGCATCAATGGAGAAAGGCTTGATGATGTTACCATTGTTGAGAAGATTCTTCGTTCTCTCACATCCAAATTTAAATATGTTGTTTATGTGATTAAAGAATTAAAAGATATTGACACGTTGCCAATTGATGAGTTGCAAAGCTCATTGTTAGTACATGAGCAAAACATTATCTAACAAGACAAGAAGGAACAAGCCTTGCAAGCAGCCACAAAATCCAAAGGAGCTGGATGTGGCAAGAAGAGTTGGAAAGGCAAGAATGAGCGCTAAAAAATCAGAGGAGAAAACTGCTGATTCCCAAGGAGATGGAAGTGGTTGTGAAGGTCAGAATTCATCTAGACAAAAATCAAAGTCTAGAGACTTAGTACCGAATGTCGTACAAATTTAAATAAAAATCGTAGTGAGAAGTCCAACTTTGCAGAAAAGGAAGAAGAAGAAATTTTCCTTCTTATGGTATGTCAAACTAAAGACGAGTCTTAAAGAAATTTGTGGAATTTAGATACTGATTTTAGTAATCACATGTGTGATGACAGAAATCTATTTAGTTATTTGGATGAATCCTTCAAAATTTTTGTTAAGTTTGGTGATGACTTAACAATTTCAGATATGGGAAAATTGAGGATTTCTATCTAAGCCAAGGGAAATTCTCATTTAGTCTCTAATGTTTTGTATGTTTCATATTTGAAAACTAATCTTCTTAGTGTTGGACAGCTTTAAGAAAAGGGCTATAAGATTTCTATCAAGAATGGAGTCTGTCGTGTCCAAGATAATAGAATGGGTTTAATAGCCTAAGTGAAAATGACAGCAAACTGGATGTTTCTGTTGTATCTCCATCACATCAATCACTCATATCTTATTGCAAAATCAGAAGAAACAACATGGTTGTGGCATTATCGCTATGGTCATCTTAATTTTGGTGTACAACACTTGCAATAGAAAAATATGGTGGTAAGACTTCCGACATTCGAATCTCCTTCAAAGATTTATGAAGATTGTGTTGTTAGCAAACAACATAGAGATGCTTTTCCAAAAGGGAAGGCTTGGAGATCGAGCAATGAGAGTACTTGAACTAGCGTCGTCAGATTTGTGTGGACCAATAAAGCCACTTTCCAATGGAGGAAAACTGGATTTTATATCCTTCATTGATGATATTAGCTAAAAAACCTGGGTATATTTTTTGCATGAAAAGTCAAAAACTTTAGCAACTTTTCAAAGGTTCAAAGCACTAGTTGAAAAGAAAGCGAGTTGTCCAATTAAGGTCTTATGCACTGACTGTGGTCACAAGCATTTGGAGATTTTTGTGGCAAGCATGGAATTAGAAGGCAGTTGGTAGCAGCCTATTCACCTCAACAAAATGGAGTTTGTGAGAGAAAGAATCACACGATTCTTAACGTGGTTCGAAGACTTCTACAACGGAGCAATCTTTTCAAGAGCTTTTGGCTTAAAGCACTTAAGTGGATTATTCATATTTTGAATAGGTTTCTTACATAGCCTCTTCAAAATATAACTCTGGAAGAAGCATGGAATGGGCATAAACCTGTTGTTAAACATTTTCATGTGTTTCGTTCTGTATCATATGCCTATGTTCCAAATGAGAAAAGAAAGAAATTAGATGACAAAGGCAAAAAATGTGTTTTTCTTGGTGTTAGTGATTTGTTTAAAGGCTTATAAGTTGTACAATCCTATTACTAAGAAAATTATCATTATCTGTGATGTCATTTTCAATGAGGCGAAAACTTGGCCGCGGAGCAATAATGCATCTGGACAGAAAATTCCAGTAGATTTTAACGGTGAAAATGAAGAAATGCAAAACAACAAATCGCAGCAGTGTTACCAGTAGTAGAACCAGTTACCTTCTATTATGTTACAAGCGATGGAACCTATTACATCAGTCATAACAAAAATATCTGCAAAAGCTATCACTTTAGAAAGCTCTCATTCTCAATGAGTTAGAAGAAGACCAGCATGGATGTCAGATTATCAAGTGCCAGGACTTGATAATGAGGATCCACTTACACATTTTGTCCTATTTTCATATTGTGATCCTACAATTTTTGAAGTAGCTGTCAAAGAGCAAAAATGGCAAAAGGCTATGGATGAGGAGATTGCAGCCATTAAGAGAAACAATATGTGGGAATTGACTGAACTTCCAAAAAGGCAGAAAACAATTGGTGTGAAGTGCGTTTACAAGATAAAGTTGAAGAAAAATGGTGAAGTTGACAAATACAAGGCACGCTTGGTGGCTAAAGGCTACAAACAAGAGTTTGGTATGGACTACAAAGAGGTGTTTGCTCCTATTGCAAGGCATGATACAATCTAATTGTTGATTACAATAGCAACTCAAAACTCTTGGCCCATTTTCCAACTTGATGTGAAATCAACTTTTCTATATAAAGACTTGTTAGAAGAGGTATTCATTAATCAACCTCCTAGTTACATTATAAAAGGTAGTGAGCATAAAGTTTATAAACTAAAAAAGGTTTTATACAGACTAAAATAAGTACCTAGAGCTTGGTATAGTTGTATAACTTATTTCTTGAAGGAAGGTTTCCAAAAGTGTCCATATGCTCATACTCTTTACATAAAAATTGGAGATGAAGGAAAGATGCTTGTGGTATGTCTATATGTAGATGATTTGATTTATACTAGAAGTGATAGTGCTATGTATGTTTGAGAAATTTTAAAGAGTCTATGATACATAAGTTTGATATGTCTGATCTTGGCATGATGCATTATTTTCTTGGCATATAAATTATGCAAACAGCTAGCAGAATATTTATTTCTCAGAAGAAATATGTTCACTAGATCTTAGAAAGATTTCAGATGAAGGATTGCAACCCAGTTACTACTCCCGTTGAGCTAGAATTGAAGCTTGTGAAGAATCCTATAGGCAAAGGAGTTGATAGTACACTTTATAAACAAATTGCTGAGAGTTTGATGTGCTTAACAGCAACTTGGCCTGATACCAGTTACCTTCTATTATGTTACAAGCGATGGAACCTATTACATCAGTCATAACAAAAATATCTGCAAAAGCTATCACTTTAGAAAGCTCTCATTCTCAATGAGTTAGAAGAAGACCAGCATGGATGTCAGATTATCAAGTGCCAGGACTTGATAATGAGGATCCACTTACACATTTTGTCCTATTTTCATATTGCGATCCTACAATGTTTGAAGTAGCTGTCAAAGAGCAAAAATGGCAAAAGGCTATGGATGAGGAGATTGCAGCCATTGAGAGAAATAATAAATGGGAATTGACTGAACTTCCAAAAGGGTCAGAAAACAATTGGTGTGAAGTGGGTTTATAAAACAAAGTTGAAGGAAAATGGTGAAGTTGACAAATACAAGGCACGTCTGGTGGCTAAAGGCTACAAACAAGAGTTTGGTATGGACTACAAAGAGGTGTTTGCTCCTATTGCAAGGCATGATACAATCTAATTGTTGATTACAATAGCAACTCAAAACTCTTGGCCCATTTTCCAACTTGATGTGAAATCAGCTTTTCTATATAAAGACTTACAAGAAGAGGTATTCATTAATCAACCTCCTAGTTACATTATAAAAGGTAGTGAGCATAAAGTTTATAAACTAAAAAAGGTTTTATACAGACTAAATAAGCACCTAGAGCTTGGTATAGTCGTATAGATGCTTATTTCTTGAAGGAAGGTTTCCAAAAGTGTCCATATGCTCATACTCTTTACATAAAAATTGGAGATGAAGGAAAGATGCTTGTGGTATGTCTATATGTAGATGATTTGATTTATACTAGAAGTGATAGTGCTATGTATGTTTGAGAAATTTTAAAGAGTCTATGATACATAAGTTTGATATGTCTGATCTTGGCATGATGCATTATTTTCTTGGCATATAAATTATGCAAACAGCTAGCAGAATATTTATTTCTCAGAAGAAATATGTTCACTAGATCTTAGAAAGATTTCAGATGAAGGATTGCAACCCAGTTACTACTCCCGTTGAGCTAGAATTGAAGCTTGTGAAGAATCCTATAGGCAAAGGAGTTGATAGTACACTTTATAAACAAATTGCTGAGAGTTTGATGTGCTTAACAGCAACTTGGCCTGATACCAGTTATCTTCTATTATGTTACAAGCGATGGAACCTATTACATCAGTCATAACAAAAATATCTGCAAAAGCTATCACTTTAGAAAGCTCTCATTCTCAATGAGTTAGAAGAAGACCAGCATGGATGTCAGATTATCAAGTGCCAGGACTTGATAATGAGGATCCACTTACACATTTTGTCCTATTTTCATATTGTGATCCTACAATTTTTGAAGTAGCTGTCAAAGAGCAAAAATGGCAAAAGGCTATGGATGAGGAGATTGCAGCCATTAAGAGAAACAATATGTGGGAATTGACTGAACTTCCAAAAAGGCAGAAAACAATTGGTGTGAAGTGCGTTTACAAGATAAAGTTGAAGAAAAATGGTGAAGTTGACAAATACAAGGCACACTTGGTGGCTAAAGGCTACAAACAAGAGTTTGGTATGGACTACAAAGAGGTGTTTGCTCCTATTGCAAGGCATGATACAATCTAATTGTTGATTACAATAGCAACTCAAAACTCTTGGCCCATTTTCCAACTTGATGTGAAATCAACTTTTCTATATAAAGACTTGTTAGAAGAGGTATTCATTAATCAACCTCCTAGTTACATTATAAAAGGTAGTGAGCATAAAGTTTATAAACTAAAAAAGGTTTTATACAGACTAAAATAAGTACCTAGAGCTTGGTATAGTTGTATAACTTATTTCTTGAAGGAAGGTTTCCAAAAGTGTCCATATGCTCATACTCTTTACATAAAAATTGGAGATGAAGGAAAGATGCTTGTGGTATGTCTATATGTAGATGATTTGATTTATACTAGAAGTGATAGTGCTATGTATGTTTGAGAAATTTTAAAGAGTCTATGATACATAAGTTTGATATGTCTGATCTTGGCATGATGCATTATTTTCTTGGCATATAAATTATGCAAACAGCTAGCAGAATATTTATTTCTCAGAAGAAATATGTTCACTAGATCTTAGAAAGATTTCAGATGAAGGATTGCAACCCAGTTACTACTCCCGTTGAGCTAGAATTGAAGCTTGTGAAGAATCCTATAGGCAAAGGAGTTGATAGTACACTTTATAAACAAATTGCTGAGAGTTTGATGTGCTTAACAGCAACTTGGCCTGATATAATGTACGTGGTCAGTCTTATTAACAGATATATAGAGAGTCCAAAAGAGGTTCATCCACAAGCTGCAAAGAGGATACTATGTTACTTGCATGGTACCACTGAATATGATCTGTTTTATAAAATAAAACAGAACTTTGTTATGTCTGGCTTCATAGACAGTGATTATGTAGGAGATTTGGATGACAGAAAGAGCACATCCAGATATGTGTTTATAATGGTTTCTACAACAGTTTAATGGTCATCAAAGAAGCAACCAACAGTCACTTTGTCAACAGCAGAAGCTAAGTTTGTTGCAACAGCTTCTTGTGCATGTCAAACACTTTGGTTGAGGAAAATTCTTGAGAAACTTCAGTTTTGGCAGCTAGGTTCTACTCAAATATTTTGTGAAAACATTTCAGCTATTAAGCTTTCAAAGAATCCTATTCTACATGGAAGGTGCAAGCACATAGATGTGAGATATCATTTATTGTGTCTTGTGTGATCGCACAAAGGATGGAGTTATCGATCATGTTTACTGCAAAAGTGAAGATCAAGTGACTGATATCTTCACCAAACCTCTCAAATTGGCAAGTTTTTTAAAGCTTAGGAAGATACTTGGAGTTTGCACTATTAAAGATCCGATTTAAGGGAAGGATCTGCATGAGAATTAAACTGAATATTTCCTAATGTTCAGTTTAAGAGAGAGAATGTTAGAGTTTTATACAAATTTTGTTTGAGTTATATATAGATATTGTGTCCTATTCTTTAGGAATAAGTTATTGACTTAGATTTAGTCATGATTTAGTCATTTCATGTGAGTGATCTTAGGCATTATTTATCCTATTATTTCTCTAAAAGTTAGTATTGGTTTAGTGGTAGATCGTGGTCCTATGTTTATGGATTCATGTTGTTATTTAATTGATGTAACACCTATATAGTGGCTATTTTAGTTTGAATAAAGTTATCCAATTATTTACCCCTGTTAAGTACGTCGTAACAAACTTCTTTTAAGTTATTCATAGCATACAACATCAAAATTCTACAAATTCGTGTCAAAGTGAGTAACATCTCTTACTATCAATTCCATCTGATGTAACCAACTCAATACTCATTTTTAAATTAAGCATGCAACTCTATTATTCGGCTTCTCTCTCTCCCTTGTCTCTTTGTGATCACCTCTCAATTCTCTCTAATGGCTCCATATCTTGGGTTTCAAAAACTGTCTTTCAGTCTCCCATCTTTTCTATTGATGATGCATGCTCTAAAAATTAGTTATTTACTCTTGGCAAAGCCAAAAAATTTGAATCAATTAAGGAAGCCTCCCCTTAACACATTCTAGGTCAACAAAGGATATGTCCAATAGAGTGCGTATAAGGCAACTTAACAACATGCATCTACATGGCAAATAAGAGTTGTTAAATGTGTCACCACTTTTCTCAAATATTGGTTGCCCGAAGATGATTACATGACCAAGACTTCAAGTTTCACAGGGTAACATGTGGTTACACCAAAATTCTCTAGTCATAATGTAACATGTAAATTAAATTTAGAAGGATTTTAAGTAAGCCCCATATCAGAGCTAAAGAGCCCCTATTTCCAATTTTGATGAGGGTAAAGTTGTAACAAAGATAAATCCTGTGATACTTTATCGTATTTCTGGGGTGTAAAAAACTAATAGGGATCAACGCGCTAGGGGCATGTTTGGCATGTGACACTGTATAGTATAGTATAATATAACATTATATTGTATAACACTGCAATGTATAACACTCAAAATAGTGTTATGTGAAAATTATATTATGTTTGGTATACTCATGTATTGTATTAATTTACACAAAAAAGTAAGATTATTTTTTTTGAAAATATTTTTATTTTATTTATAAAATTATTTATTTTTAAATTTTTCATAACAGTCCATGATTGCCAGAAAACTTTTCAGCATGTCTAACGATACTACCGTGTTTAGAACAATCATCATTAGACAATGATTAACACCACTTGCTCACGCACCGTATTGTAAGCCCCACTAGATTTATAGAGGCTTGAATGTGTTATATGACACCCGGGATCCACTATCCCCACTAGACCAATCCGACGATTCGGGTTTATGATGGTATGTTGGGTGTCAATAAATCTAGTCGGGATAGTAGTCCTCGGCATCATCCAATGGTGGCGGTAACTCCCTTTGATAACCCCTTCGAAATTCTCAAAAAATAAATTTGATTTTATAATTTATATACTAAATAAATGATTAATTATTTTAAAAATTTTAAAAATTAAATAGTATTGTTGGATATGTATAATTTTATAGGGATAATTTTGATATTTTTGCATTACTTTATAGCAATATAATGCTAATGTCATGTATTAACTCTCCATAATTTAATACAATGTAAATGCATGTAAAGGTTATACTTTATATAAAGTAATACTATGCTAAATTACAACCAAATACATATATATCTAATATAATGTAGAAAAATAGTATTATACAATGTTGCGCACCAAACATATTCAAATAGTACATAAGAAAATTTGCAATTATAGTTGTTGCTCGCTAATTTCTCAACTTGGTTTTACTGTACTTGAGATCAGATTCTTTTTTTTTTTTTTGAATTTTATCCTGTAATATTAGTTGCATAATTTCCCATCATTCATGTTGTAGCTTGCGCTTTTAAGGCAATAGGCAAAGAAGAAGATGATTCATAGATTCGTTAATGGTAGAGAAGTAATCCACTGATAATAAAATAAAAAAGTCAACCCTCGTTACCTAAAACCATGTGCTTGTCCTTGAATTATAAGTGCGTCATTGGGCAAAATCAGAAGCAAATAGGTAGGGATTCAATAGTCATCAATAGAAAATTAACTTTAAAAATTCAGAAGAATCACTTCTCTTTACATATAGGAACAAAAATCACGAGGTCTCATTCTAGCTATTAAAGAAAGCAAAAGAATGGAGATTTTAATTACAGTTTTATTCTAATTTAGATATGTAATGGGGCCGGTGAGACCATAGCTACGGGCTACCAATGCTCATCAATTTAGATTCCTACATGATAAACAAAATGGCCTCGGCTTCACAATCTCTCCCTGCTAAGTTGAATTCATTGGCCCAAAACATCAATAGTCCATCTGAAGGGCAGCCTGGAAACTAGATAATGACATTTTCATTCATTGTTGTAACAGTTCTAACGATATTAGAGATAAGAATAATATTAGACTTATAAGTTATTTATAATTAAATTTTTCTACATCCGTAGTTAGCAAAATATTAGTATATGGATAATTACTATATCATATAATTTAATTTTATACATTTATATTTATTTATGATTTATATAGGGATGTTTTGTTAATTTAGATTGTACAAAAGATTGATTGTAAATAACTTGTAGATATGACATTACTTTAGATATAATGCTTCGTGCTCATTCTTACAACGTATGACAACCCCAAATGTAGTTATATAAAAATCATTCATCTTGTACAAGCTAGGCTGATTCAAATTTATGTAAATTTACTGCTAAAGTTACATAACAGCTCATTTCAGTGCTTTCTGCAATTTAATAAAATTAACCTTGAAAACGTCAACCAATTTAAAAATAGCAGCAAAAATAGGTTTTGAATATAACTTGATACTTTTGCATCGATACACTAGCCTAATCTTAAGATTTTAGCCACGCTAAATCTGTTGTAAAGTTGCATTAAGTTTTAGCATAAGATCTAAACAAACAGCCTTTAGTTGTTTCTGAGTCTTATCATTCTCCTCATTTATCAGCCATTTTAAGGCACCTCTTAGTATGCCAGTTCCAATTCTGGATGTCTTTCTAACAAAACTTTTACGTCTATATATTGCACAGAAAATATGATAATGTTTCACCATTTACGTTATCTTCCTCATTGCGGTCAAAATGAATTTTGTGATACTTTTGCCACTGAGGTTTGAAGTGAAAAATAGAGCAATGTTAGAAGAAGATCAACAAACGGCTAGCGTATTAAGAAATATTGGGTGATGAATCCGTTTGTGCGGGCCAAAGGCAGTACTGATCTCGTTATCTCGTAAAGTATGGCTGACATGCCATTTCCCTCTCCCTTTCTCTCTCTCTCTCTTTAAATTTTTTTAAAGAACTTTTTATTAATTCATTATTTTATTATTTTATATATTATAACTTATTTTTTAGCTTAAATTTAATTTGAGAAAATATTACTAATTGAAAATAGGTACATATACATAGATAAATTATTTTGAGAGAAATTATTGCATCACTACTGCTGCACAGATCCAATTAGGTTGACACCTACCTAACCATCAATCATTTGCATTTGTCAATTATAATTTCAAAATTGAAGCAAAAATTATCAACATCAAAAGGATTCATCTCCATATCAAAGTGTGATTAGTTGTCACCCTCAATATTTAGACAAAGTACACTTGCACCCCAATTTTCGATGAAATAACATAAAAGCCTCTAATTTCTAAATACAGTTTGTCCATTTGTTAAATATATTATGAAAAAACAATTTACCATCATTTATATTATAAGATTTATTTATTTATTTCTCTTTATAAGAAAGAAAAATTTTTTAAAAATTAATTTTTATTTACAAAAAATTTTCTAAAAAATTGTATATTTTCTTTTTAATTTTTATTTTTTAAAAATATTAATTTTTTGAAAAATAAAATTTTGAAAAAAAATATAGACAATCATTTTATCTATCTATAAACCATTTTCTTTTTAATTTTTATTTTTAAAAAATCAATTTTTTGCAAACCGTCTATATAAATCATGTTCTATAAAAGTTAAAAAAATATGACTTTTTGGAATCTTGTTGGTGTTCTTAAATTTTTTCTCCTTTATAAAGAGAAATAAATAAATAAATATTTAATATAAATGATGATAAAATTGTCTTTCTATAATATATTTAAGAGATAGATTAATGATATTTGAAAATTGGAAGACTTTATGTTACTTCGCCGAATGTTGCGAGAAAAATGTTACTTCACTGAAATGACGAGGATTGCAACGTTATTTTCTCCAATATCAAATTGATGCATGTACTTGAAGCAAAAGTCGGGATCTAGAGATGCAATGACTTCATCTGAAGCTCCACCAAGTTAGTAATTTTCTTGCCATACTTAAATCAGCTCCAAGTTGAAAGAATGAAGATATATTTTTTTTTTTACAAGGCAGGCAAAGAGAATCCAATTTTCTGAGAAAGCCTTAAAAGGACACAAAAATGCAGGATCAAGAGTATCTGCCAATGACCTTCAACTGTCGGACTGGAGACATCCTTCTGTAATAGTATTTAATTACAAGAACGAAAAATAAAAAAATGAACTAACAAACAAACAAACTAGTATCAAATCATCTCCTCACATTTGGTTATGATTTGTAGATAAACATAAATGCTATTGAAATTACTAAGATAAGTGAAGTTTACATGCGTCACGAGAGACATAGGCAGTTGATGTTATTCAATTTCCAGCCCGCTTCATTTGTATATCTAGTGTCAGTTTCAGTTGGCTTCTTCGTGTCGGTAAAGTCCTTGAGGAGTCTGGCAAGCCTGTTCATGCATATTGCACACATTCCAACATCTGTGGCCAATAAAATAATTACAAAAATTAGAATTACTCCATTGGCCTAGTTGAAGCGTAGGTCATTGAAACGTTTCTCTATTAGTATATTAGCCTGATCAAGGTTTTGGCCACATATGTTCTCTTAATGTATTAATGGTTAGCTGCTATAATGATGAAAATCAAAACCGGCTAACCTCAGCAGCAAATGTTTGTGGTTGAGAAATTAATCCTCAGTTCATTTTAGTAGTGCTCCCTGTGTGCATAAGCAGGGCAGAATAAGGTGCATTAGACTTACAGTATGACATCATGTACACTTAGGTCATGTTTTGCATGCGATACCATATAGTACTTTTTTATTATATTATATTCAATAGTGCAAAACATGTATTTGATTATAATTTATTTATAGTATTAATTTATACAAAGTACAATCTTTAGATACAGACACATTATATTAAATTATGTACAGTTAATAAATGACATTATAGCATTATATTGTATACTACTAACTCAAAAATGTCTAAATTATTCTTATAAAATTATATATATCCAACACTAACCTTTAATTTTTTAAATTCTAAAAAATAATTAATCATTTATATGGTATATAAATTATAAAATCAAATTCGTTTATTAAATATTTTATTTTTTGAAAATTAAGATTGAGCTATCGAAGGGAGTCACCGCCCCTATTGGGTAACACCCAAGGTCTACTGCCCTTGTTGGACCCATCAGCACCCAATATGCCATCTTAAACCTGAATTGTTTGATAGGTCCAACGGGGGTAGTGGACCTTAAGTGTCACTTAACATCCTTAAGTCTTTGTTGGTTTGGTGGGGCTAATGATATAGTGTGTGAGGAAGGAGTGTTACAGATCATCTCATGATGATTGTTCCAAACACAAAAATGCCGTCAGATGCGTTGAAAAATTTTTTCGGCAATCAACAACTATTTTCGTAAGTAATGAATAACTAATTTTACAAATAAAATAAAAATATCTTAATATTTTGTATATATTTTTGAAAAAAATCCTTACTTTTTGTACAAATTAATTTAATACATGATTGCACCAAACACTATGTAATTTTGATATAACACTATTTTTAGTACTATTCAATACAATGTTATACAATATAATATTATAATATACTTTATAATGTCGCGCAACATGCTCTCGAGGTAGAGTTTTAGGATAAATGACAAACTTCTAAATCCTCATAACCGATTACACGGATCATGCAGCCATTTATAGTGATTTATACAATAAATAATGGATAAATGATAATTATTTGAGGAAGAATGATTGCCATTAATATGGTTTTGTTGAGCAGTTGAGTAAAAGTTTCTTTCTAATTCCTTCAAATCCCTCGGATACTGCTAATTGGACATCCGTTTACAAAATGCCAATTTCTTCCATTTGTAGTTTATAGCTAGCATCCAGAACTTAGCTCTAATTTTTTTGCCCTGAGATAAATTTTTATTTGAGCCCTTTGAGCTGTGATCGGGGAAACAACGATCCCATAAATAGTACAAAATTAAAAAAAAAAAAATTCATTATCATTAGGGTAGTGGCGAGTGCACAAGTTTTAGCCATATGGGTTTCATGCAATTAATGAGATTAATATACCTAACAAAAAAGTATATCAACAGCTGATATAGTAAGTTATGACAAATATGTGAAAACAAAGCCAACACCCCAAAAATCGTTCAACAAATGTAACCAACTAGAAGTTCAATTCAGCTACCACCCCTCTTTATTTAAGACTAGACGTCCGTATTGAGCTTTTTCACATTGGCTAATTAATCTTCAAAGCCCTTGGGGAGCTTGACAATCAGTTCTTGGGACTAAATAGATGAATCCCTGCTCCTCCACAAATAGCTGCAGTATGCGCACCAATACAGTTGTTTGCTTTCGATTTAGCAATTACCAATTGTCTCAAGACAATGAGTCTGCAAGAGTGCAGAATAAACACAGAAAGTTTTCAGAAAAGAGGAAGAATGTTGACACCCACTTATATATCTTAGCTTTGTTTCCTAAAATTTCATTCACTCTTTTCAGTGAGTTAAAATGGTGTCAGAGGTAATGATTTATGCTCATTCTTACGATCAATAACATCAAAGTCGTTTAGATACAATTCCTACAACTTGACGGAACAAGTCATTTAGGTAGTTTCCGAAATTTATTGAAACGAACCTTGAAAACATCAATCCAGTTAGAAACAGCAGCAGGAAAATTTTTCAGCGAATGAAATTGAAGTAGGTGAAGTATAACTCCATTCGTTTGTATCAATATACTAGCCTAATTTATAGATTTTAGCTACACCACATCAATTGTAGTTAAGATGCTTTTAAATCAGCACAGTGATTTTCTCTGTGGGAGTATCATAATCCTCTGAGTCTAACTAATCACTTAAGTTCACTTTAGGGGCAAAGTGTATTAGACTTGTAACGCGTAACAACCGCACCATCAGAGCTTTCTGTTCAATAAAAAAGTCACATAAATCATCAATCGAAAACAATATACAAGAGAGAGAGAGAGAAAAAAAGGGAATAGTGCGAAATAGGGGTGTGCATAGATATAATATGATATAATATCGCCGTACCATCCCGTTACCCTCTGTAGGTCGGATGAATACAATACCATACTACATCTTTGCATGGTAGGGTAAGGACATGTCTGGTAAAATATTTTTGGATGATTGACCAAATTGATCAAAATTTAGATTATGTTTTACCATGTTTTTTTAATGATTTTAAAGCTTTTTTTTAAAGCTTTTTTTTCAAGATTTTGATACTTTGAGTTCTTATTTTGATATTGTTTAATTTTATGATTTATAAATTTTGTACTAAATAAAAAATCAAGCAATGACATATCCTTAATAATACAAATAATAAAGTAACTACATATTCCATAACAATACAAATAATCAATTAACAACATATCTATAACAACACCAAAATGTCAAGCAAATACATATTCCATAATAATACAAATACTCAAGCAATTAAATATCCATAACAACACAAATAATAAGTAATTACATATCCAAATCCTTCTACAAAGTTCCAACCTTCAAGTCAAACTTTTAAGTCTTACAAAGTTTCAACTTACAATATAACACAAATTTAAAAAAATAAAAAAAGAAACTATAATTCACTTAGAAAGATAATAAATATATTAAAATTTAAAAAGAATGACAAAAAAAATTTAAAAATGAATATTATTATTGAAATTACGTCAAACTTTCCATGGTTAGCGATTTAAAGTTACTAACTTTTTCATAATGTACTTTATTAAGGTATATAACACTCACACATACATATTATACATAACCAATTATATCATTACACGTGACATAATTTTAAATTTTTGAAAAGAGGTATGATATGGTATGATATTTTCAGGTTTTTTTTAAAATACCCGCCACCATACCATACAATGAAGGGTTTTCAAAATTTTTACCATATCACACACTATTTTTTTTTTATACCCTACCATATCTCCACCATACCAGATTCGGATGGGTGGAGGGATACCATGCACACCCCTAGTGCGAAGTACTAATTCCAATGAAGTGTTTTCTACCGTTATTGACTCTTATAGAAAACAAGGTATTTCTCATGCATACAATAAGGAAGAGCAAATTAAGAGGGAGAGGAATTTTCAGATTTTTAATGAGGTGTATTTCAATTGAGCATAATGGGTTCTCCTGACTTTCATTACTGGACAAAACCTTCCCAAAAACCAGCCCATAATCTGAAAAAACTTGTCTCCAAAAGCTTCAAGCAGTTCTATAGCATAAAGATGATCAAACCCTGCTGATCTTAGACGCCGTAATTTCATCTTGTCATGAAGCAAAATCTTCAATTTATCTCGTTCCTTTTGCCCATTCTAGCAGTGAAAACCTCTGCAAAAACATGCCAGCATTGGTATTAGACTTGCAATGCATCACAAACACTACATGGGAAGAGCTTTAAAGGCAAGGATAAATCCATAAATCCTCGAAGTAAATAAAAATTTGAGATATCAAAGTATTGGCATGCTACACAAAATGAGGATGAGCACACAACCTACCAGAAAGAAGAAAGCCTCTGTTTGCTATCCATTAGGTGGGCAGAGCAAATTCAATTTTTTGACTGAAGTCCACAAGGAAACAGAGGTGCACGATAGGAAATATCTGCAAAATTAGTTGCCAATTTGACTTTTCACTGTCCGATCGATCGCATTCGTCTATAATACTATTAAATCAGGAGAGTGGAAAATAAAAAATGAATTCATGACTACAATAGGAACTATTCTTGAATCATATCCTCAATTTTGATCAAGCCATGAAGGTAAACATAATCGCTCATTACTATTTATAAAAATCCAGGAAACCAAAGGGCCTTACCATTTTGAAAATCCCATCATCTCTTTAAGGCTTTACTATTTATAATCGGAATTCTTCTCCTTGTTGTGCAAATTCCATCACACACTTTCAATACTCTGTTGATGCTTCCAGGTTGTCCTCAACCTGTGACTCCCAATGATCTCTTCATGGTTTGCAAGATAAGTTGAAAAAAAAAAAGGATAATAGGTTAAGCTTCTCATTAAGCATACAAGCCTTCCAACAAACCATATTTAGAAGTTAAAAAAAAAAAAAAAAACAAAACAAAAGAAATCAGAACATTTACAGAATTTAAACAAAAAATATAGAAACTACAATTAGAATTTTGGCTTCTAAAGAATACAAATATTGATAATAATAATGAAAATAACATAATCAATTAAAACAAAAATAATAATAAGGTTCACTAATTATGTTTCTAACTCAATATACATACACAAGACACAAATTACAAAGGTTAGTAAAATTAAAATCTGAAACATAAATAAAAATCACTAAGAAGTATATTTAACGCTAACAAATTAAAAAAAATAAATCAAATTAATCAGCAATCACAAATTTCTTATGCACAGTGTAGCTTCAAGTAAATACCTCCTTGAATTTGCGTCTGAGGTACTAGGTGAAGTCCTGTTTTGACGCCGCCACGGCAGCCAAACACAAAAGCCCGCAAAACAAACAAACAATTGGCAAACCGTGGCATGAAATAAATGATAGAAATAAGGAACTTCGTTATTAACCAAATGCGCATTAATCTTTGTCACTTCTCTTTCGTTTTCTACTTGCGCTTCCATTTGCGTTCATGGAATCAACTCTTCCCTCAGAATCTTCACTGATTGTGTCGTCGCCATAAGAAACAGTAAAGTCAACTATTCTCAGTGGTCCTAACGTTTCCTCGTCATCAGATGTTCCACCTCCGCTACCATTTATCCAATCATGTCCTGTTTCCGCCATAATTTCAAAAAACTTGGAAGCACTCACCTCTATAGGGATGAGTTGCATTTCCTGTTCATTAGATGTGCCACTTCTGCTTCCTGTTACTTTGGCATATGCATCAAAGCGAAGCATTGGGCCGCCGTTCCATTGGCCTTGATTATCTACTGTTTTATCAAAACCTTCTGGTACGGAAAACATCTTAATAGAAAAGCAGGGTTGGACCTGGTTGGCATCTACATACACTGGATGGGCCCCACAACAATTTATCCTATAAAATGTTAGGCCACCAGAGATGTAGAAACGAAATGTGACAGCATGGTATGTACCCCCCACTATCCAATCACGAAAATAGGGATAAAACATTAGCAACACATGATCCGACTTAACGGATGACTCATAAGAGCTAACAGGAACATGCTGCAAAACAGTCTGTCGATTAGAGGGATGACCATGGAACAGGCAATATAATGTAATTCTAAGACAAGACATATCATAACTCCTCTTAGTTTTAACGACAGCTGACAGAATGAATCCTATAAAGTCTTTATTACACCTATGCAGATCAGATAGTTTAATAGTTAACCAACTTTTCGAACTTCGATAGCTGATCCAATCAGGAATCTCACTTCCCGGTAAAAGGAATCTGATTTCAGATGTTCCATAAAATGCCTGTAATTAATATTAAATTAATTATATCTAATGCATGGATGTGTGAGACAGAAAAAGAGAGTGAAAAAGAGACACTAGAGAGTAACCTGATTATATCTCAGTGATGTTGCAATTTGACAGAATCTTAGCTGTGCTTCTGCCACAATGCTACTTCCAGTCTCAATCAGTTTGAAACAGTTTATAAATGAAAACTCTGTCGCCTTGGTAAAATTAGGTGAGAAGCAACTAGATGCTATTTCCATTTCAGATGCATCTACTCCTTGACTTCTCAGAAGCATAGGTAATGATTGGAGCTGCTTGCAATTCATTGCTTCTAACTTCTGTAGATATGGTGGAAGATCAGGAAACCCAGTAATCCCAATACAATCGTTTAAATAAAGCTCTTCCAGGCATATATGAAAGTTTCTTGAGATTTTCAGGTAGACCCTCAAAATTGTTTCCACTTAGGTCTAAAACTTTCAATAAGGGCATAAAACAAAGATCTTCAGAGATCTTCAGGATTGAGCAACCTGAAAGATTCAGCGCTCTAAGAGATTTTAATTTACAAATAGTGGAAGGAAGACTCTTAACCCTAAGGAATTTCTCCAAACCTAAGAAATGGAGCTTGGAGATATATCGATTAGATAAATGAAATGATGCCAATCTTTTACAGTTTCGAAGATTTAAATGCTCAAGGTCCACAG
Source organism: Boswellia sacra (assembly GCA_013180625.2). Lineage (NCBI taxonomy): Eukaryota > Viridiplantae > Streptophyta > Magnoliopsida > Sapindales > Burseraceae > Boswellia > Boswellia sacra. The sequence continues at coordinate 22,684 of SNVD02001987.1, read as the reverse complement.
CATCTGAGAGGTCTGGAATCTCAGTCAGCCATTCAGAGTCATGAAGATCAATGAAAACCAACTTGGAAGGATGCTGTAGCAAAACAAAAATATCAAGAATAAATTATAGGTGATTTAAGCAATTTACACCCAAAGCAACAAAAACATAGTACAGAAATAACTTGTACCTTTCTTTCTTTCCAAAGTTTCTCAAGCTTGCTATATGGTAACACAAGTTCAACAAGGTTTTCAGAACTGAAAGTTGAGGGCAATTCCTTTAAAGGGCATCCATACCAATGGAGATATCTCAACTCATTTGAAAGATAATTTAGCTTTTTTAGTTTATTATCAACACTAGAGATATTTACGCCTTTCTTATAATTTGGTACATAGAAATTGAGAAATTTAAGATTAGGCATCTTGCTGAAGGCATCTAGACTTAAATTTGCATATGTAGTCTCCGACAATTCTAAGAAGAAGCCATGAATTGCCTCAAGCCCCTTCATCATTAAAAAAAAAAAAAAAAAGTGGAGTTAGAATAAATTAAACTTCCCAAAAATTTTATATAGACAATTAATGCTAGAGCCTTTGTTGAAAATTTTGATATAAGACAAAAACTCAAATAATTTGATTCTTACATTGATATTTTTCAGCACTTGAATAGCATCCTCTTGATTCCACAACCTGCTATGATTCTCTGGTAATTTAGTATATTCTATGTCCCAACCAATTTCTTGAAGTAAATCGTGCATTTCTATCTTATTCCGATTTGTTCTAGTGATGAGTGACTTATCGATGAGGATACCAAGATCATAAGTTACAGAGTGATAACAACTATCTAGTATTTTTTTTAGATGCTCAAAATCCCACCCTTTAAAGAAGCAAGCTATGTCTAGAAAAATGTCTTTCTGTACAACATCTAGTCCATCAAAGCTAATTTTCAAAATTTCAGAAATATTACGATTAAGAAGTGTCTTCAATTTATGCAAAGCACCTTTCCATTCTTCTTCGCTCTTTCCACAGAGGGAGGAACCTAACACTTTAAGAGCTAATGGATGGCCTTTAACATAATCTACTATTCTCGCTGAGAGCTGCACAAGGTTTTCAGTTTGAGGGTTTTGTTTAAAGGCGTAATTAGAAAAGACCTGAAGAGCTTGCTTCTTGTTAAGTTCCTTGACCTGGTAAATAGTTTCTTCCTTCTAATTGAGAAAGAACTTGACTATCTCTAGTAGTTAAGATGACTTTAGTTTCTCAATTAAATTTAAGGCCTCCAATTAAAGCTTCTACCTGTTGAAAATCATTCACATCGTCAAGGACAATTAAAACTTTCTTGCATCGGACCCTACCCTCAATGGTGTTGTTCTCAATATGAAAAGCGCCAATCTTCTCTTCTAGTATTTCAGAAAGAAGTTGTCGTCTTTCTTCCACTCTGCCTCTTTTTCTGTCTCAGGTCTCTGCCCTTCAAATTCTATAGGGTCATATAGATCCTTACAACTAAGGAGATCCTCCATCCTGGGCCTCCATAATGTGTAATTGGTAGCAGTCAATTTTATCATGGCTCCGGATGATTCTTCCATTTTAGAATAATTAATTCACTAAAATAGAAATTGAATTTCTAAAATCCGAGCCCACCGTTACGTCCGAAATGGTAAAAAATGGTGGAATATCCTCTTCCGGGACTCAAAAATTCCTTTTATGCAATAAATACTAAGCTTGGAAATTCTAAGGACTAAACTGAAATTTCTTAAGGGCTAAACTGAAATTTCAGAAACTAAGGGGGGCATAAGATTAACCAGAACTACAGGGGCCGAACTGAAATTTTCTAGGGACTGAAATGTAAATTTCATAAACTTAGGGGGGTCAAAGTAATTACCCAAAAATACAGGGGTCAAAATGAAATTTTCCAACGATTTGCTGACGTGGCAGATGACGTGGCTGATGACGTGGTGACACGTGTCTGATGATGTGGACTTGCTGATGTGGTGAAGCTGACATGGCAGTGCTGACGTGTCAAGCTGACGTGGCGAAAAGCGCACTAACGTGGCGGATTGCGTGGCGCTGATGTGGACCGTCTTCTTCCTTGAGACGCGCGTGCAGCGCGTGAGGCGAGTGAAGCCCACTCGCAGTGCAGGTCGTCGGCGCGTGCGGCTTCTTTAGACGTCGGTTCGGTCGCCAGAAAATTGTAAAATGATCAGCACGATATCACGAACATACAGAACACTTCAAATTCGGAATTTAAAGACTTTCCGAAAAAATCGAAATTTTCCAGAAACAAGGGATGAATTTTCTCTGAATTTTTCCTCTCTGTTCTGACGTTCCAAGAGCTCAACGAGGCTCTGGTGCCACTTGTTGGGGATGCAATGCACACTCAGAACAGAATTTAGGAGAAAATTAACTTGTATTGAAATTGTATGTAGAATTTCTCTATAAATATGGGACGAATTCTGCCTTGATAATGCATTAGAGAAAAACTCCAGAGAGAGTTTAGGAATTAGAACCAGAGAGTTCTGAGTGTTAGAGAGCCAGGTTGAGCTCCAAGAAATTGAGGGGAGTTTTTGTGTAATTCTTGTATATTGATTTTCTCTGTTAATACAAGTTAATTTTCTCCCAAATTCTATTCTGAGTGTGCATTGCATCCCCAACAGTCTTAAATGAGGTCCTTTCCTTGCTAATTCTTCCCTAGCATTTTCAATGAAGTAGCAACCATCAAACTGAGCGGAGATTTTTTTGTAAACAAGCTTTGCTATGTTTGTTTTGCCTGTACCACCCATGCCCCAAATTCCTAGAAATTGGGAGTCTGACAGTAAATACATAATGTTCTCAAAGTGTTCTTCCGTTCCAACTAGGTCTTGGCAATCATTTGCGGGTGATCTATGTTTAGTTAATTTCTTCCAGATATCTCCAACAATTCCATCTACAAGTTTGGCATCAGGCCTAGAAAATATAAAGAAGAAGAGTATAGCAAGTTAAAATGATTAAAATAGATTCAAAATAATGTTTTTTTTAAGAGAAAAGTGATAATTAAAGCTGATTTATCTAATGGCATCAATAAAATCATTTTAATTGTTTTTTTCAGTAATTGGGCACAAGTGTTGTAGCATCTACGAAAGATTAGTCTTATGTGTATAAATAATAACGAAAGGTTAAAACTGAGAAAGAATTAAACAGAAGAGTATTAGAGTCTGATTCAATTACTTATTAGCAGGTGAGTTTGAGTCCCATCCGTTTAGTTTGGTGCTTCAGTCAAAGCAGCCCTCCAACTCGTAACCTTTTCTGGCTCCTGAAGAAATCGTTTTGCGTGCTCTTTAAAAGCATCTCCAATAATTCCTCTCTGTTTCGCAAGTCTGATGGAGTCACTTTGTAGAAAACAGGTATAACTGGTTTCTCGCATTTGAGAATTTTCACAAGTTCCTCCAAGCACCATGTGGAAGAAGCATAGTTCTGTAAAAAAATGATTAACGCGATTTTTGATTCTTCGAATGCTTTAAAAAAGCCCTTCGGAAATATACTCTCCTCTCTGAAGTCCATCTTCATCAATGAATGTTCTGATTTGCTTTCTGCACAAAGCGGCATATAGATGACTTGTGAAGTTTTCACGCGTATCCTCCCCTCTGAAACTGAGGAAGACCTCATATTTTTCTTGAAGGGTAGCCGAAGATGATGAAGAAGCCATCACCAAAATTGTGAGGTTATATTGTGTTGCAGCAAAGACAGTGGAGGGATTCTTGAGACAAGATGTAACACTAAACTAAAGATGCGTTTTATTATCAAGATGTAGCAATAATCTTTTTCTTACCAATATTTTCTTTGATTAGCGAGTCACGATAAAAAGAACAAAAAATAATTGATGTGGATGCGGGAATAGCAAACCAATAAGGGATGAGCAGAGTGAAAATACCTGCAAATTCCCAGACTAAACCACCGACATAAAAAAAAAATTAAATATTAAAGAAATTAAAAGTAGAAGACAATAAAATAAAATAATCAACATTGGTTTTGACGATACGCACATGGTTTTGGGTAGATTTAGCTTGAGCCATCACCTGTTACCTTCTAACCACCGGCACACCAAAAAAAGTATATACATATTAAAGAAATTAAAAGTAGAAGACAGTAAAATAAAATAATCAATACTGGCTTTGACGACGAGAACATCGCTTTGTGTTGATTTAGTTCGGGGGTGGGAATTCAGGTTAGTGAGTCGTGTTTGTGTCGTGTTTGTGTCATGTTGACTTATGATACGATAAAAATTAATTTAATCCAAATTTGACTTGTTTATTATTCATGTTAAGGAGACTCAATCCAAACACGACTCGATTATTAAACGGATTATCCACGGATGATACGATATGATACGCGAATACGAATAATAAATAGATTATTTTCGCATTAGACACGAATACAACTCGTTTAACGTGATTATGACACGTTTTACAGGCACAATTACAATATGTTTAAATGATTAACATAATTATAACACGATTAAGTTTTAAATTTCCAACCTATTTCAGTATTTTTAAATTAAAAAAGTAATAATAAGAAAATATTTAAAATTAATCCACAATACAATAAAAAGTATACTAAATATCAAGTTGCATACAAACTTAAAATCCAATTTAGCTTCAGAAAAAAATCCATCGCATCTTTTTAACTCTTAGGTAACCTACAAAAAAAATATGTAAAAAAATATTAGGGGAAGTTCAAGGTCATATCAAAATTAATAATAATATAATATTAATGTTAATAAAAATACAATCTTAAATTTAAATATCTAATAAGCATATAATGAATTTTAAAATTAATTTGTATTTATAATTGTGTCACTTTAAAAATAATCGTGTCAATCCGTGTTAGTCATGCTATCATGTTTTATTAGTGTTAATCGTGTCATAAACGGATTCATGTCATAAACGAGTTTGTGTCATAAATAGATTCGTGTCACCTGTGGGTACAATCCTTCAACTCAAACACGACCCAATTATTAAACAGGCTGAAAATTTCATCCCAAATGACACATCCGGAAAAGGATTGTCTCCCAAGTATAGGAGTGTCGAAGTAATAAACCCGGTAAGACCGGGGTCGATCCACAAGGAAGGGAATTTTAAGCGTTACAAATTATAAGCTAAACAAATGTGATATGGATTATTCAAAGAGGTGACATGATAATATCAACAAGTATGTAAGATGGTAGGTGGTATTACAGACCATTCAAATATAAAACAAAAAGCAAGAGGAGGTAAAACCATCCATGGAAATAGGTGGTATAACCAACCATAGTAATTTAAAGAACAATTTCATAAGGTGGTAGAACCTACCATAGTAAATAAAATAAAAAGTTCATAAACAATAGAATAATTAAAATACAAGAGGAATTAACACAATAACAATGAAGGCTAAGGTTAGGGGATCCGCCCTTGATATTTCAAATAAGGAGAATTAACCCATTTTAGTTATATGAATTATATTTGTTTCATTACCAATATTTATACCACTTCTTGTAAATGGGTTCAAGCATCCACTATGCCAATCACCATATGTCTACAACAAATCAAGGTTCCTAACTAGATTCGTGTCGGTAAGAAAGAACCATACATCATCTAGAAAGGATCCAAGCATTTGATGTGCCAAGGATTGTCGACAATGGATCAAGACCTCCACTTTACGAGTGGTGTCAAGATTGATTAAGAAATTAAATATAAATCATATTGAATAAACATTATAAGATTAAGATTATTAAGCACATATTAAGGGTTAGAGACTCCTTATTCTCATATCAAGGGTTTCACCCTTTCACCTTAGCAAAAGAGAAATTAGAAGAACATTATTATAGAAAGAAAATAAAATTCAAGAAAAAGGAAATTCATTAATAACATAAACACACAAAACACAATACAAGATCCAAGCCAAAGCCAAAATGTTCCAGCCAATGCCAAGATGCCCTAATGGGTCACAAGGCACCTCTATTTATAGATACATCCAGGGGCAAACTTGTCAAATTACAAGGGCATAATTGTCAAATATTAGTTGTAAATATCTTTGACAATTGGGATCATTAGGCACCGACATTTACCATCAATTTTGACATTGAAATGTTGAGAATTTTAATCACATGTCTTCATGAAAGTTGTAGATATTTCTCTCAGCTTTCTAGAACATATTGATTTGCACAATTTTGATATGTATTTTGAGAGATATGGTCCAAATACTGAGGCCTAGTCAGACTAGGCCAAGACTGTAGATAGGTTCACTTCAAGCCCAATTTTGGTCCACTAAGAGCCCGAATTTGATGATGCTTGTGACTGCAATCTTGTAGACAATTGAATCAGCTTTCCAAAACATTAAGAATTGCACCATTCTGATCTATAAATAGAGAGTTATGCCCATTTTACCGAACCTGTAACAAAACCAAAATTAAGAGGAATTAATTTCCAAAGATGCAAATGCTACAAATATACTTAAGTTGAGGAATTTAATGATACTATTAATACAATATGATGAACTAAACTCTTATTAAACATGCATATTTAAGTGTTCATCACACCCCCCAACTAGCTTATTGCTAGTCCATAGCAATTAAAGCGTTATTATTTAGAAGTGATTTATAGAATTTTACATCCAAGGTGGTCATTATTGCACTTTCCTTGATTTTATCAAAATAAACAAACTCTCAACCAATTATTATTATTATTTTTTTTAATGACTCATGTACCCTTCAGTCAAGATATCAATAAACCTCCTTTTTGTGCTCAGTCAACATATGACTATGGGGCTTATTAGAAAGAAGCCATATCGGTTCTAATATTTGTTAAGGCTAACAACCTTAGGTAAAGGGCATTTATTCATTATATATATATATATTTTTTTTTTTTCTCTTTTTTTTTAAGGAATGCATCTTTAACCCATGTAGCGAGCCTTAGGCTAATGACTCCCAGACCAGTTGGCCTTAGGGCATTAGGTGTTAAGACACCCCTACGAGCTTAACGACTCGGGTTGCCGATGCTTTATTTTTGCTTAGAAACTTGTGGATAGTGCAATGTTCAATCCCATTAAGCTTTCTCCTTAATCCATGTAGCGAGCTTTGGGCAAATAGCTCCCAAACCAGTTGGTCTTAGGGTATTAGGTGTTAAGGCACCCCTCGGGCTTAATTGCTCGAATTAAGGAGGCTACGAGACCAAACTTTATCCACAATTGCTATTTTTTTCTTCTTTTTTTCTTTATTTTTTTTTTTGCTTTTTTTTTTTTAACTTTCCCCTTCCTTTGTGTTGTTATCCTAAACAAAACAAAAGAACTCAAATATTACAACATTTCATTTTGCCACCCATAATCATGCATCAAGGTATGTGTGTGTGTGTGAAGAAAGGTTCATGAATACTTGCTTAATGAGTACATAAGCACACAATGTTTTTTTATTTAAATGATAAGGTTGTGAGAGTTCATAGATTTGAATAATTCAAAGTGAAATGAATAAGACCTCCTTGTTATAAAATTCAAAAATCAAGTCTAAATAATCTCAAGTTAGCTAAAATGAGTTCATAAGATCAAAATAAAAGGAACTCAAATAGTAAACATTTCATTTGCACCCACAATCATGCATCAAGGTATGTGTGTGTGTGAAGAAAGGTTCATGAATACTTGCTTAAGGAGTACATAAGCACACAGTTTATTAAATGATAAGGTTGTGAGAGTTCATAGATTTGAATAATTCAAAGTGAAATGAATAAGACCTCCTTGTTATAAAATTCAAAAATCAAAACTAAATAATATCAAGTTAGCTAAAATAAGTTCACAAAATCAAAATAAAATGACAAATTGGTTAGAATGGGTTTCAAGAGTTCAAACTGGTCCTCCTTACTCTGCCATTCTTGACCCAGAATGCGTATCAAGAGGATTTGAACTCCTTACACCGCATTCTGAATCTAATTACTAACTTGCTTTTTTTTTTGCAAGAAAAAAATAAAATAAAATTTCAAGACACACTTATGTCTACTATCCTTCCCCCCCAACCAAATGAAACATTGTCCTCAATGTTTAAATGTAGAGAGATAAAGTACAGGAGACATTACCTGAAGCTTCTGTTATTCAAGAGAGATGACATGAAAGACTCATAAAATAACATGCTAAAAATAAAATAAAATAAAAGACAAAAAAAATTACAAACGGAGATTCAGATCCAATTTGCACTTTTTGTTTTGCCCTCCTACCCAATTAATTTGAGTACTAGCTGGGTCAGGTTCATACTCAACTTCTTGTAATTTATCAAGTAACTCACCATCAGAAGTGGCAGAAACAAGGATCTTTCTCGCTGAATGAGGGATAAAATTTTGTTCCACAGCTGCATCAACAAAACTTATCAAAGGATCAAAGAAATTTTTAACATTCAACAAACCTATGGGTTTTTGATGGAGATTCAGTTGGGCCCAAGAGGCAATTTGAAAAATTTCTTCAAGAGTGCCAAAGCCACCTGGTAAAGCAATAAAGGCATCTGAATTGATGAGTATATGTGCCATGCGTTCATGCATAGAGGAGACCTGTAACTCCTTCCCAACCGTTTTTCCAACAATACTTTCTACAGCCAAAGCTTTAGGAATAACTTCTAAAACTTGAGTACCTCCTACATGTGCAGCTGTTGACACACAACCCATTAACCCGAGGCTACCTCCCCCATAAACCACATGAATCTTTCTTTCAGCCAGTAGCCTACCAAGATAATTTGCTACTTCTATAAACTCCTCACTTTTACCCGGTCGAGATCCACATAATACACATATCCTTTGGATTTGACGTTTTGAAGTTCTCTCCATGTCTATGCAACTCTCTAACTATGTGTGAAGAAGAGAACAAGAGATGTGGTATTTATAGAGTGCAAAAAGGTATGCTAATGATGATATCTATCTAGGTAGCTCGGTTGTTTGTTGAAAAATTTGACAATAATGCATAAAAATTCAAAAGATGATGAAATAAGACACATAAGTCAAATAAAAGATACAAATTTAAAAATGACAGCTATGAGGTATTAAAATTCAAAAATGATGGCACGCATGCATATGTACAGGTAGTTGTGACTGTGGCTCACATCTTCCTCTGGTTTTACGTCCAGAAACGGCTTAAACACCTTCTATGAGTTGGGGATATGCTTCCCATCCAGTTTTCTTATAAACTGGCAAACAGGGTCGTTTTGAGTCAGATTCCCAAGACTATAGCGTTCCTGCTCATCTCGGAATTGTGTCCACAAATTAAAAATTTCACGCTGCACAAGTCCACAAGAATGCGTCTCAAGAGTCGTTCGGATATCATCCAAAGACTCCTTACTCAGTCCATTCTTGATGAACTGTAGTTTATCCTCTCGATTGTTAGACAAATATCCCAAGGAGCGGCAACGCTGGTTACAAGTCCATCTTGCACATCTGGGACAAACTTGTAACCTTTTCGCTCTTCGCTTTTTGGCATAAGAGCTTTTTCCCAAACCTGGCATATGGGAAACAAGATTATCTGAAAACTCACAAGAGAATCGAACCTTGGCCTCAATTAACCATCTTAAATCAGCAGGAATACCTTACGCATCAACAACCTTAGTCTTTCTGCACGAGCTTTATAAATTTTAAGCAAATCATTTTGAGGAAGAGAGGGAAAATGTTTGTGCAATTTTGAGAGAATGGTATCCATGTGAATAAAATGACAGAGAAGAAAAGAAAATGGATGCAAAGTGAGCAACAGTTTTTAGGGAACTGAAAAACCGACTTTAAATGTCACGGAGTACCGTATCCGCCACTTGACCGGGAAAAATCAATCCTTAAAAAGGATCAATTAAAGCAATGGACTCTTCGTTTTGATCAAAATTTTCAAAGAATGGTTTTAACCGTTGTCCATTAACTTTAAACACATTACCATTCTTTGGGTTCTCAATTTCAACTGCTCTATGAGGGAAAACATTTTTAACAATGAAAGGCCCAGTCCAACGAGACCGAAGTTTACCAAGAAACAAATGCAATCTTGAATCATACAAAAGAACTTTTTGTGAAGGTTCAAAATATTTTCTAACAATGGATTTGTCATGAAAAACCTTCATTTTTTCTTTGTAGATTTTAGAATTTTCATAAGCCTCATTCCTGATTTCTTCAAGTTCACTTAGTTGGAGTTTACGTAACTTGCAAGCATCATTCAAGTTTGTGTTAAATGTTTTAATGGCCCAATAAGCTTTATGCTCAATTTCCACAAGCAAGTGACAAGGTTTTTCATAAACTAATCTATAAGGAGACATTCCCAATAATGCTTTGAAAGCAGTTCTAAGCCCAAAGTGCATCATTAAGTCTTAACGAACCATCTTTTACGATTTGGGTTAAATCGTTTTTTCTAAGATCTGTTTTATCTCCCTATTAGCTATTCAACTTGTGCCACTTGTTTGTGGGTGATAAGGGTGTATAAATTTTTTATGGTTATCAATATTTCTAACAAAATATGTACCCCCATCACTAATAATGGCTCGAGTAATTCCAAATCTACTTAAGATATTCTCCTTCAAGAATTTGACAACTGTTTTGTGATCATTGTTTCGACATGGAATTGCCTCGACCCATTTTAAAACATAGTCTACTGCAACAAGGATGTACACAAAACCAAATGACGGTGGAAAGGGTCCCATAAAATCAATACCCCAACAGTCAAAGATGTCAACGACAAGAATGGGATTCAACGGCATCATGTTTCTTTTTGAAATAGATCCCAATTTTTGACAATTTTCACACGTTTTGCAAAATGCATGTGCATCTTTAAATAAGGTGGGCCAATAAAATCCCATTGTAAGATCTTGCAGCTGTTTTATCTAATGAAAAATGTCCTCCACATGCTTCAGATGACAAAGTTAATGACAACTACTTTACCTCATTGGCGGGTATGCCATCTTCTCATTGTTTGGTCTGGACCAATATTTGAACAGATATGGGTCTCCCAGTAAAAATTTTTCACCTCGGTTTAAAAATTTTCTTTTTGGGGTCTTGAGCATTCCAATGAGGTGGCATTTTTCCTGTTACAAAAAAATTTACAATGTTAGCAAACCAAGGTATAGTAGCAACAGAAAATAAAAACTCATCAAGAAAAGAATCATTGATAGGTGAAGTTTCAATTAATGTCTCTGTCGTAGTCTTGAAAGATGATCTGCAACGACATTTTCGGCTCCTTTCTTATCCTTTATTGTGATGTTGAATTCTTGGAGCAATAAGATCCACCGTATCAATCTAGGTTTTGCATCCTGTTTAGACATTAAATATCTCAAGCTGCATGGTCATTGTAAACAATTGTGGGAGAACCAATTAAATAAGAACGAAATTTGTCCAATGCAAATACTATGCAAGTAGTTCTTTTTCAGTTGTTGTGTAATTCATTTGTGCATCATTTAAAGTCCTACTTGCATAGTATATTACATAAGGCTTACCTTCTTTTCTTTGTCCTAAGACAGCACCAACGGCATAGTCACTTGCATCACACATCAATTCAAAAGGCAAGGACCAATCAGGAGATTGCATAATTGGAGCAGTTGTTAAAAGTCCAATTAATGTATCAAAGGCATTTTGACATTCTTGAGTCCATTCAAAGGAAGTATCTTTTATTAAGAGGTTACAAAGAGGTTTAGATATAGCACTGAAATTTCTTATGAACCTCCTATAAAATCCAGCATGCCCTAAGAATGAACGAACCTCTTTAACTGTTTTTGGTGAGGCGATGGGAAATTAATTCCACTTTTGCTTTGTCCACTTCAATTCCTTTAGAAGACACCACATGACCTAAAACAATTCCTGAAGTGACCATATAATGACATTTTTCCCAATTCAAAATAAGACCTTTTTCTACACACCTTTTTAGGACTTTTTCTAAATTTTCAAGACAATTATCAAAAGAGTTTCCAAAGACAGTTAAATCATCCATGAAAACTTCTAAACAATGCTCAACCATGTCACTGAAAATGCTTAACATGCATCTTTGAAAAGTGGCTGGGGCATTACAAAGTCCAAAAGGCATTCTCCTAAATGCAAAAGTGCCAAAGGGGCACGTGAATGTGGTCTTTTCTTGGTCTTCAAGTGCAATGGGGATTTGATAGTAGCCTGAGTATCCATCAAGAAAGCAGTAGTAGGGGTTTCCTGCTACTCTTTCAAGAATTTGGTCAAGGAAGGGTAAGGGAAAATGGTCTTTTCTAGTGACAGCATTTAATTTTCTATAATCAATGCACATCCTCCAACTAGATGAGACACGAGTTGGCAATAATTCACCCTTTTCATTTTTAACCACTGTGATGCCAGATTTTTTAGGTACTACTTGTGTAGGGCTTACCCACTTACTATCAGAAATAGGATAGATAATTCCCACATCAAGTAGTTTGAGAACTTCAGCCCTAATGACCTCTTTCATGTGTGGATTTAATCTCCTTTGAGGTTGTTGAGATGTTTTGGCATTTTCCTCTAAATGTATTCTATGTGTGCAAATTAAAGGGTTAATGCCTTTTATATCTTTTAAAGTCCACCCAATTGCATTTTTATGCCTTTTAAGCACTTCTATCAACTTACCTTGTTGCTCGCATGTGAGGGATGAAGAAATTACCACCGGATATGTCTGATTCTCCCCAAGATATGCATATTTCAGTCCTTCAGGCAAGGGCTTCAATTCTAACTTGGAAGCTTCATTTTCCTTGCTTTCATTCATTTGCCCCAATTCTTCAAATCTTGATTTTGAGCCTTTTTCCATCACCTGTGCACAATCCAATAAAGAACATATATCAGAAAGATCAGACTCTAGTTCCATGCTTGATTCTAATGAATTCACTAGACAAGTTTCCAAAGGGTCAGAAGAACTCCCTTTTTGGATGTGACCTTCCACAATAGATTCGATCATATTAGCCTCCTCAATTTCATCTTCTTCTTCATGTGGTTGTTTGCACATATTGAAAACATTAAGTTCTAATGTCATGTTCCCAAAAGATAGCTTCATGACTCCATTCCTGCAATTAATCAAAGCATTAGAGGTAGCTAGAAATGGACGCCCTAAAATGACAAGAATTGAATTACATACTTCCACTGGTTGTGTGTCCAAGACAATAAAATCCACTGGGTAAATGAATTTATCGACTTGAACTAACACATCTTCTACTACTCCTCTTGATACTTTAATTGATCTATCAGCAAGCAAAAGAGTCACAGAAGTCGGTTTTAACTCACCTAAATTGAGTTTCTGAAAAACCGAATATGGAAGCAAATTCACACTAGCACCAAGATCAAGTAAAGCTTGTTCAATTTTATGCTCTCCAATAACACATGAAATTGTAGGACAACCTGGATCCTTATATTTCACTGTATTATTATTTTGAAGAATAGCACTTACTTGCTCGGCTAGAAAGGCCTTCTTTTTCACATTTAGTTTTCTTTTTACAGTGCACAAGTCTTTCAAAAATTTTGCATAAGAAGGTACCTGTTTGATCACATCAAGCAAGGGAATGTTGACCTTTACCTGTTTGAAAATTTCAAAGATTTCAGAATTGTGAGTTTGCTTCTTTTGTGTGGCTAATGCTTGAGGAAATGGAGGCACAGATGAGGATATGGTTTCTTCTTCGCTAGGTGTTGGTTTGGCAACCTCTTCCTGCCCTTTAGAGATCGATTCTTTTTCTTTCTCACAAGGATTAGGAATGTGTTTTTCAACAACCTTACCATTGCGAAGGGTCATGACTGACTTGGCTTGGTCAAAATAATGGTTATTTGAATTCCCTGTATTTGAGTTAGATTGATCTTTGGGGTTTTGCAATGTTTGAGAGGGAAATTTTCCTTTCTCTTGGATGCTACATGTAGATGCAAATTTTGCAAGAGTTCTGACAAATTTGCTAGTGTTTGAGCAGTTTGACTATTGAAAGTCTCTTGCTTTGTAATGAATGAATGCAATGTTTCTTCAAAGTCATTCCTAAGAGGAGGAGCATATGCATGATCATGAGAATTTTGAAAATTTTGTCGTGTTTAAAAAGGGACTTGTGAAGATTGTGCATGATTGTCATTTTTCCAGCTAAAATTTGGATGATTTCTCCAACCAGGATTGTAGGTTTGTGAGTATGGATTGTGATTTGGCATTTTGAAAGTGTTCAAGGCATTGGCTTGCTCATGGAGACATTCCTTAAAGGTCGGCAAAGTTGGGCAATCATCGGTAGAATGGTCATTGTCATCACAAATGTTACAGACATTTTCTTGAATAGAATTCAATTGACCACTCTTTTTCTAGCCAGGGATGCATATTTGGCTTGAAGGTCATGGTCTTCCCTAAGGTTGTAAATTCCTCTATTGGATGTCGAGGTTTGGGCCTTGCTTGATACCTCATAGGTGCCAGCAGTGTCCCAATTTTGTGCCTTTTCTGCTAAGGAATCTAGGAAGTCAAGTGCTTCCTCAGGGTCTTTCTCTTTAAATTCTCCTCTACACATTAATTCTACTAATTGCCTATCTTGAGGTGTTAACCCTTCATAGAAGTGTGCAACTATTCTCCAAGTTTCAAACCATGGTGAGGACAGGTATTAAGTAGTTCCTTATACCTATATCCCAACATTGGTAAAGGGTTTCCCCTTGTTTTGAGAGAAATCAGAAATTTGTCTTTTAAGAGAATTTGTTCTATGGGTAGGAAAAAAATTTTTCAAAAATTGTTGTTTCATCTCATCCCATGAACTGATGGAATTCGACCTCAAATTTTGTAGCCATGTTCTAGCTTTATCTTTTAAAGAAAAAGGAAAAAGCTTTAATCTAATGGTGTTTATGCTACAATTTGGGTCAGTGTAGGAGCTACATACCTCTTCAAAGAGTTTCAAGTGCGAATATGGGTTCTCCATGTCAAGGCCATGAAAAGTGGGTAGAAGTCGAACAAAACTTGGTTTGAAAGTATAATGGATTGAAAGTAAGGAGAAACTACACAAGATGGTGCACCAGTCCTTACCGGATTCATGTAATCTTTGAGGTTCTTCGTTGGTTTTGATCATTGCGAACGGTTGTCCCCTTCATCCGTGAATATTTCCTCATGATTGTCGGCCATGTTTTCTAAGGAGGATGATGTTTTTCTAACAAGTCTAACACTAGAAATGTGATATGGATTTCGAAGAATCACAGATAATATCATAAATTACATCCATAAGAAATTATCAAGAGAAGATAACAATTTTGCTGTTATCCCAATTACTTTCCTTACTTTGTTGTTAAAAAAACAGGCTCTTTTTTTAATCTCTTCCATTAAACAACCTAGAACAAGCTCTCTAAATTTAATTTAATGGAAATGTAAGAAAAAGAAAATTCATTAATAACATAAACAACACAAAATTCGACAATTATCAAGATCCTAGCCAATTAAAGCCAAAAAATGTAATCCAACCAAGGCCATAAGATTCCCTAATGGGTCGCAAAGACACCTCCTTATTTATAGATACATCCTAAAAGAGGGCAAACTTGGTCAAATTACAAGGGCATAAATTGTCAAATATTAGTGGTAAATAAATCTTTGACAGATTGGGATCATTAGGCACCGACTTTGACCATCAATTTTACGACATTGAAATGTTGAAATTTTAATCACATGTCTTCATGAAAGTTGTAGATATTTCTCTCGGCTTTCTATAACATATTGATTTGCACAATTTGGATACGTATTTTGAGAGATAAGGTCCAAATACTGAGGCCTGGTCAGACTGGGCCGAGACTATAGATGGGTTCACTTCAAGCCCAATTTTGGTCCACTAAGAGCCCGAATTTGATGATGCTTGTGAATGCAATCTTGTAGACAATTGAATCAGCTTTCCAAAACATTAAGATTTGCACCATTTTGATATATAAATAGAGAGTTATACCCATTTTACCGAACTTGTAACAAAACCAAAATTAAGAGGAATTAATTCCAAAGATGCAAATGCTACAAATATGCTTAAGTTGAGGAATTTAATGACACTATTAATGCAATATAATGAACTAAACTCTTATTAAACATGCATATTTAAGTGTTCATCACATAGAGTCAAATCTCTTTTACTAGGATTTTTGGCTTTATTTCCAAGACATCATCATAGGATGTGGGAATGCGAGATTCTCTCACCTATTTCTAACAAACATGTTGATGTTGGATTCTCCATGATTATCATAACATGGCTTTCTAAACGTCATGATAACCTTAACTCATGGCATATGTTCCCATTTGTTCTTATGGATGACTTGACATGCAGCATTCGTTCATTGTTCCACGAGGTTTGAGTTGATGTTATTCTATTCATAGGAAATTTACATCCATAGACATGCATTTCAACATGGGTTTTGGATATTCATTCTATTAGAAATTTCTAGAGTTGTGTACATGGGCTTGACTCTCAAAGGTCCAATGGTCTGGGCTCTTTCGAGTGAGAGATGCCCCCTTGAGCCGGTCTCTTTTTATAAATATTCAATGGTACGTGCTCAAAGGTGGTGGTTCCACCATGAGTCTTCTAGGGGTCGAATGGAGCCAAAGACTTCTCATGCCAATGCCACACAACTTGTTTTAGGCAGTTTGCCCCCATTGTGTGCAAGAGTGTAGTGATGCAAGGACTCAAGATATCAATATGAGCCATTAGAATTTGGTTTCCTAATTGGAATCAACTTCTCTTATCCCTAGTGGAGTCGCCATTGTGGACGTAGCTTTCATCCCGCTAGAGCGTTGTTGTGACCATCACACTATGTTAAAGCCTCTTTTGAGACTTAAGGGAACACAAACGAGCCATGGGCACATTTGGAGAAATAGAGTCGGCACCCAATTATTAAATTAGGAACGAATAGGGGCAATCTGATCCCTTGCTTCAGGACCTAAAGTACCCTCATAAAGAGATGAGTTCGAGAAGTTAGGTACGATTCATTCAACCTACCCAGATCAAAATCTGGTTTCCATTAGGGTATATCAAATAAAAATACCTCATATTGACTTTTAGTCCACCTAAGTTGTTTATTTTACACACATTTCCATTTTTATCATTATTAAGCATATGGGTGATTATTCAATCGAATAACAGTTATAAATTCATCCATAAAAAGAGGGACAAGAATAGATTACATTTCCTTTCAAACATGGGAGATAAGGAAGAGGATTACATTACTCTTCAACAAGTAAAGTAAATTCTACTTTAACACTTCAAATATATAGCATTCGTTCATTCACATAAATCATACATTCAAATATCAAATATAAATACTCAAATCAAGGCTCAATAGATAATGAATTCCTCACCATCATATTTGAGTCTATTCAATGTCTATTGATAAGTGTCTATTTATATATCATTTTCATATCAATTCGTCCATGTTTCTTTGCTATATTCCTTGGTATTTTTATGTTTTTGTGTGGTTTTGATGTTTGTAGGAGTTTTGGAGCAACTTGCACAAAAATGGAGTAAAACCCTTCATTTTCACCTCTGCTAGTCAACCATCTTCTCGGATTTAATTGTATTGATATACAATGATGACATATCATATACCGTTGAAAAGCTCTCGCAGTCTACTTTTTGGAGAAATTTACGGTTTATGAATCCATTCAGTGTACCGAAAGTTGTAATCAAAACAGTGTGAGAAGTGTAGAAATGTAATTCCACACATCACTGTAGCATGTATAATACGGGACACTGTATCACGTTACTGTAGCAGAGTATTTAAACACATTTTAGGGTTTTATTTCATAACTTGAAGAGGGGAGAACGTGGGAGAGGCTGCAGCTCTGGAATTCTTTCATCTCTTGGAGTTCTTGAGGAGAAAGGAAGCTTGGAAAGAGGAAGAACTACAATCCAAAGAGAATTACATCAAATTTGCTAAGTTTTTCCCTTCCCTTTCATTTTCTGGAATGTCTCCAGGTTGTATTGTTTTTACCACGTTCTTAAACATGTGTAACTGAATCTGAATTGGTTGAGGGTGATTTCAAAGCCCCTGATATGGTTTTTGTAAGTTGATTGTGTAAGGAATTGTTATCCAATTCTCTAATTGAAGTTTGCTTGTATTCTCCCATATTTAATGCATATGATTGCTTGCTGATTGTATTTGAGTGGCCAACTGAATATTATCTGGTTGTGATTTATTGCTAGACTAGAATTCTTGATCCGTAATTGTCTTGAATTTCTAATCATTAGTAGCAAAATTGTGATCAGAGATTACAATTGGAGAATATAACCTAAGTTAAATAATCCGAGCTTGTGTGTTTATTTCTTAGATCAACCTATCTTTCTTATCATAATGCATCCATTGAATTAAACTCAGAGAGCTTGTTCTAGGTTGTTTAATGGATAGAGATTAAATAAAGAGCTTTTTTTATTTAACAACTAAGTAAGGAAAGATTGGGATAACAGAGCTTGTTGTTATCTACGGTTGATAATTACAATGGTGTAATTGGATGGCAATTCTACAATTAATTCACAAATCCATATCTTGTGGTAGAGAATAATCCCTTAACCAGATTTCTTTCATTGTGTATCTCTCAATTGATTTAACTTTGAATTGTATTATTCTTCATTTGCTTTCGAATTGAGTTTAGTTAATCAATCAACAAAACCCCCCTATTTATTCTATTTTCGCTTTCGAATAACAAATTCAATTAGAATCAATCCTCGTGGGAACGATATCTTACTTATCACTTTATTACTTGTGCGACTAGTATACTTGCTAGTTTCGAACGCATCAAGTTTTTGGCGCCGTTGCCGGGGATTGATTTTCTAATCAATTTGTTATTCTGTTTTTACTATTGATTCTTGATTGTTATTTCCTGATTATTTGTGTTTAGGCTTTTATATCCGAGGGAGAAGGGGATCAGCGACTTAAGAGAATTAAGGAGTTTCTCCAATCCTCGAATTTAAGGCTAAATCGGTCAATTTCAACTCCACCTCCAGAATTTGACCTTGCACGACATACGTCCCTCCCATCTTCTTGTAGTTCAATCAAATCTAAATCAGAAGCAATGGCGATGGAAAATGATCAGACTCTTAAGGAGTTAGCGGCTCCAATTATTGATCAACAACCGCTATGCATAAGCACCAAATTTGAGGTAGAATTTGAGCTTAAATCTGGACTAATTCGTCTCTTGCCTACATTTCATGGTTTTGCAGGAGAGGATCTTATCAAATACCTCAGAGAATTTCATGTGGTATGCTCAAGTATGAAGCCAACTGGCGTGTCTGAGGAGCAAATAAAATTGAGAGCTTTTTCATTCTCATTAGCAGATTCGGCGAAAGATTGGCTATACTATCTACCATCGCCGGTACCATACCACGTGGAATGAGATAAGTAAACTCTTTTTTAGAGAAATACTTTCCCACTCGAAATTTAAAAACATTAAAAAAGATATTAGTGGCATCGACAACACAAGGAGAATCACTTCATGAATATTGGAGAGATTTAGAGGTTATGTGCTAGCGCCAAACCATCAAATAGTGATGGACTCCTAATTCAATATTTCTATGCAGGTGTCTACTACATGGAAAGGAGAGCATTGATGCTGCTAGTGGTGGAGCACTGGTTAATAAAACACCAAATGTTGCAAGACGTTTGATTAGCGACATGGCAGCAAACTCCCAACAAATCAGCGGCCAATTTGAGCCACAACTACCAAGGAGAGTAAATGAGGTAAGTACCCCGAACATTGAACAACAACTTTCTGAGCTTACCTCTCTTTTAAAAAAAATGGCTGTAGGACATATGCATCAATCTTATGTATGTGGAGTATATTCTACCACGGAGCATCCAACCGACATGTGTCCAACTTTGCAAGAAGGAGATACGGAACAAGCCAACGCCATGGGTGGATTTCTAGGACAACCAAGCCAAAGTTATAGTAATCATCAAACAATCACTCCAAATGCCATACCAAATCAGCCACCAGGTTTCAATCAATCAAGAGTGCAGCAATCATTTCAAATAGAACCACAACCAGCACCACAACTAGCTCCACAAAACTCAGGTATGGATCTCCAGGACATTGTTAAAGTACTTGCTACTAACACAATGCAATTTAAGCAGGAAACTAGGGCAAGTATCCAAAACCTGGAAAATCAAATGGGACAATTGGCTACTAACATGAGCAAATTCGAGAGCAAGAGCTTATAAAAATTACCTTCTCAGACAGTGATCAATCCAAGAGAGAATGCTAGTGCAATCACTTTGAGAAGTGGAAAGCAATTACAAGTTCCACAAAAAAGGTCACAAACTAATGAAGGGGATGACACCACTTCCACCATGAACAAACCCTCATCTTCTAAGGTAGACCTTAAAACTCAAATTCCTTCATATGTTACTCCTCCACCTTTTCCTAGCAGATTTGCAAAAATCAAAGAAGGAGGAACAAGAACAGGAAATCCTGGAAACTTTTCGCAAGATCGAGGTAAATATACCACTTCTGGATGCTATTAAGCAAGTAACTCGTTATGCAAAATTTCTCAAGGAGTTATGCACCAACAAGAGAAAGTTGAAAGGAAATGAGAAGGTAAGTGTGGGGGAAAATGTTTCAGCTGTATTACAAAGAAAAATTCCTCCGAAATGCAAAGATCCAGGTACGTTCACAATTCCATGCACCATTGGTAATACCAAGTTTGAAAGAGCTATGTTAGATTTAGGAGCATCTATTAATGTCATGCCATATTCTATTTATGCTTCTTTAAATCTTGGACCTCTTGCGGAAACTGGTATTACCATTCAACTTGTTGATAGTTCTAATGCATATCCCAAGGGAGTTGTGGAAGATGTGCTTGTGCAGGTGAATCAATTAGTTTTCCCAGAGACTTCTATGTTCTTGAAATGGAGGATGAGACATCTCCTAATCCAACACCGATTCTTTTGGGGAGACCATTCTTGAAAACTGCCGAACTAAGATTAATGTTCATGATGGCACTCTCACCATGGAATTTGATGGCGAGGTGATTCGGCCATATTTTGAGGCAATGAGGTACTCTAATGACTTACATTCTGTTTTTGCAGTTGATGGTATTGATTATTTGCCACAACAATGTTTTGAGTTAACTCGCAAGAATGGAGTGGATGTTGCTATTAGTGAACACATAAGGATAGAAAGTTTCAAATAACCAAGAAAGCTGATACAAGTGTCTAAAGAAGTGGAGGAAGCTATGACAAGCTTGGATGAGACTATAGCTATCACCACAAATAGGTATGATGTTTCGTACATTGAATTGCCTTTATCTAATGAGAAACTTCTTCCTTCTATGATGAAAGCCAATACCTTGGAGCTTAAGTCACTTCCAAATCATTTGAATTATGAATTCTTTGGTGAGAATGATACTTTGCAAGTTACAATGGAAATGGGCCTTGCACGAATACAAGAAGATAAACTCGTCCGAATACTTACAGATCACAAAATAGCTATTGAGTGGACAATTGTTGAAATCCAAGGCCCATCCATATGCATTGACCGTATCTTGTTAGAAGAGGGATCCCAGCCCATTAGAGAAGCACAACAGAAATTGGATCCTCCCATGATGGAACCAAAGTCGGGCTGAGGACGTTAAACCAAGCGCTTATTGGGAGGCAACCCAATGTTTTTGAAAAATAAATAAAAGAAAAGAAAAGAAAAATAAAATAAGGTAATAATGATCGATTTTTGTGTCTCGAGGAGATTCCTTTCGTAAGCCATCAAATTGATCAGGTTTTATCTCTCTTTGCAATCTGTCTTATTTGTTTTTATATTTTTTACTTGTTTTTTACTTTTGTTTGCTATTGTGTTGTTATCTCTTTTATGTGTCTTTAGTTTCGTTTCTGCTCTTTTCTTTTCCTTTCTTTTGTTCAATTTGATTATTCTGTGCTTTGAGCTCATTTGTGCAGCAGCTTGTGGAAAAATCCAAACGGAAGTTGAAGTCATTCGCCAAAGGTTTGAAACGTGCATATCTTGGAGAAAAACAAACTCGATCGCATTATCGGTAATATCTCTTCTTTTCTCTCTTCAATGGATGCCGATATCTTTCTGTCGAACCTTCGTAAATATTTCCCTTCACTTCCTCAAAATGATGTGTTTAAAATTTATAAAGTACGGATGACTAGACTTTGGGCATTGATGCTCCTAAATGTGCCTGCTGATATCCGATGGCATATCGAAGCCAAGGTGAGATTGTCCGGTGAGCCGGACATTAATCTCGCAAAATACATGCCTGGTCTAGGAAAGAGCTACTACGCCAAGAGGCGAAGAGCGAAAAGGTTACAAGTATGTTATAAATGTGCTAGATGGATTTGTAACCAGACTTGTCGTCATTAGGTTTTGTGTCTAGGAATAGAGAAGATAAACTTTCATTTATTAAGAATGGTTTGAGTAATGAGTCGCTGGATAATGTTTTGTTAACTCTCGAGTAACATTCTTGTGGACTTGTTCAGCGTGAATTGCTTAATCTATGGACACAATTTCGTGATGAATTGCAGTGTTACAGTCTAGGGAATCTTACTAAAAACGACCCTGTTTGCCAGTTTATAAGAAAACTGGATGGGAAGCAAATCCCGGACTCATAGAAGGCGTTTCAGCCGTTACTGGACGTAAAACCAGAGGAAGATGTGAGCCATAATCACAACTACTTGTATATTTGAATGTGTGTTGTTGTTGTCAAATTTCTTTTTTCTTGTTTCGTTTGACCTGATTATCAATGTTGTTTTTGTGTTGTTGTTGTTTGTTGATTTTGTTTGTTTTAATTTCAAGTTTTCTTTTTTACAAACCATAT